>RJVU01000282.1:2100817-2118280 GCA_003731715.1 Anabarilius grahami | reverse complement strand
TAGGGCTGCACGATAAATCGCATGCGATTGTCATGCGTGTCTCGTCAGTAAAGCCGGTTCTGTGATTAGCGGTAAATGTCCATCACCTGCTTTCAAATGGAGCGGCACTTAATATACAGAGCCGTAGTTCGCAGACAAGCTACGCAATATCGCGTTCATAATCGCAGATGAATCGCATGCGGTTATGAACGCGATATTGCGTTGCTTGTCCGCAAACTACGGCTCTGTATATTAAGTGCCGCTCCATTTGAAAGCAGGTGATGGACATTTACCGCTAATCACAGAACCGGCTTTACTGACGAGACACGCATGACAATCGCATGCGATTTATCGTGCAGCCCTAATATATATATATTTATATATATTATAGCTGCCTTTTCAATTTTAGGATGCATGGGAAGTCAAATTTGGGGGTCCATGGCATTTAAGAGTGAAATCTCGTGTCCTAACACAATGATCAGTATAAATTAACATCAAAACCATAGTATTGACCAATAAGTAGGATTTGTTAAATGAACTGACTGACTGTCACATGACCTGCTGAGGCTTCCTCATTCACTATCAACATTTCACACCGAAACCCTTTATATTGAACAGCCTAAAGCAATATAATCACACTATCGTACGGAAATCACATAAATCAACTATATTAAATTAATTCAGTTGTATAAACGAGAGATATTTTATCCATTTATATGACTGCGGATTATGGCATCTCACTGCAGCCGCCATTATTTCATTAAACAAACGCTGAAAACACACCAACCCGACCAAATAAAACCACGTGCACGTCAAAGATGAAGAATAACGCAGATTTACCTGATAAAAGTCCAAAAAGCGCAAATACTGTGTTCATAATTGTTCGATTCATCTCGGGAGGATTTTCTGATGGACTGCGCTTCCTCTCAACACCGGTCACATGACCCAGAGCTGCCGTGTCGCGTGACGTCGTGCGTCATGACGTCACGATGGGTCCTTCAGCGCTTCGGCTTTCACTGTGTGAAACTTTAATTAATTCGTGTTCACTAATGTAAATTTTATGATCATATTTCTATAATAGTATTTAGTCAAATTATTAACATCAAAAGAGGCTTTTAGCAAGATACAAGTAGGTCTTATAATGATTTTATTTTTAATTTTGTATCATGATGAGACTAATGCCACTTCTCTCTCTCTCTCTCTCTCTCTCTCTCTATCTATCTATCTATCTATCTATCTATCTCATTACATTGAAGTTATTCGAAATACATTAAAATAAAAATGAAAATAAATAAATAAAATTTTTAACAAAAATACAAAAAAGACTAGAAAAAAGAATTCACATCAAGTGTTGGCAAACATAGCTTGGTACAATGTCTTAATGATAAATAAATAAATGTCTAATAATAATAATAATACTTAAAATGACAATTAAATTGACTAGAAAAATTTTTAAAAACAGAAGTTTTGGCATACATAGCTTGGTACAATGTTTTATAAATAAATAAATGTCTGATGATGATAATAATAATAATAATAATACTATTTATAATAACAGTGACAGATCTATCTGTTAATGACCTTCAACCTAGCAGGACACGTGACAAACAGTATGTTTTAGTCATCATGAGCCTCTGCTTAGGCCTGTGCATTTCGCATGTCTGACTTCACCTTTACTTTTCTTGTAACTTTAAATATGCTTTTAATAACTTTTAATATATATACATTTTATGAGTTATATTTTCTTTATTTGAATACAAGAAAACAGAAAACGATCTTGCAGCTCCAAGCCCCCTATCGTCGATCGTCCTAGTCAACCTTGCTGCTTGTCTTGTAATATCATCGTTATCCACTTGGAGGAGCTCTTGTTCCGTCACTGACCGCTCGCATCGACCGCGTTTATCTCCGCGCAGCAGCGATCATTTACCAGCCCGAGCCTGTGAGATTACTTACACGTGCTTTCAGATCAGGCCGTCACCATATGCTCGACCGAGAAGCCTAATATGAGTCATGATGCTTCAAAATACATTTATAACCCGAAGAGGTGGCTTAAATAACTATTTAATAATAAACTGAAAATAAAGTCCGGGTTGAAAGTGAAGTAAAAAGCTGCATGCATGAGGCTAAATATTAAAATAAACAGTAAACACGAACTTGAATAATCAGATTCTACTAATAATAAATCACACGTTGCTGATGTGTTTGGTAATGAAATTAAATGTAAAAACTGAGAGGACTCAAATAAGGTACTGATATGGTAAAAACATGATATCCTAAAATGTCAAATTCTACTTTGATGTATAAATTAAATAAAAATTATTTCAGGTGTTATTGTGACTGAACACCATTTTGTAACATTTTAAACAACAACAACAAAAACTTGGGACACTTTTTCCAGTCATCTCAATGGCAAAAAGTGTCCCAATCAAACTGAATTCACCCATGATACAATCATCCTTTGCCATTTAAATCAATAACAAACATCATAAAATCACCCACAGCATAATCCATTTAACATGATCGTTTCAAAAGCAGTCCGTTTGCCCTTTCTTGCCCGCAGAGGGTGTGTATTTAGTATATTCCGTCCCGCATAGAGTCTTGTTCTCGCCCTGAGCAGCGGGACTTGAGCGCGCCGCCGCTCTGACTGCTGAGCGCGACCCCGTGACACGCCTCCTCTGATTTTCACATTCCATTAGGTAATTCAATAGCAGACAATTAGACTGACCCAGCCATTGGCCCACCCAACGGGACTCTGCCGACACAATGACCCTGATAGGGCAACGTTGCAGAAGTCTGCCTGGAGTTCTGTGTCATCCATCTGAGCCTGTCAATTATTAATTATTGTTATAGAGAAGCGCAAGATATCATTAGATAAATTATTATTTTAAAAAAAAAGTCATAAATATATTTTGAATATAAAGTTTTTTAGGTTTACTCAGTGTGAGCTAAACAAAATGTGCATTTTCTTAATTATGTGATATTAAAATAACAAAAAAAACAATTTTATCATTATTATTTTCTTTTTAAAAGTAAGAACTGTATTAACTTATTTATTTAAAGAAATAATAATAATAAAACATTGTACCAAGCTAATTAGGCTACGCCCAAATTTTTTTTTTTACATTTTTTGAAGTTTGAAGTTTTTTCTAGTCATTTTGTGTCATGTTTTAGTTTTTAATTGTTGCTTTAAGTATTATTATTACTATTATTAGTATTCTCACTATTATTAGTAGTAGTATTATTATTATCATCAGACATTTGTTTATTTATAAAACATTGTACCAAGCTATGTATGCCAAAACTTCTGTTTTTAAAAAATGTTCTAGTCAATTTAATTGTCATTTTAAGTATTATTATTATTATTAGACATTTATTTATTTATCATTAAGACATTGTACCAAGCTATGTTTGCCAACACTTGATGTGAATTCTTTTTTCTAGTCTTTTTTGTATTTTTGTAACATTTTTTATTTATTTATTTTCATTTTCATTTTAATGTATTTCGAATAACTTCAATGTAATGAGATAGATAGATAGATAGATAGATAGATAGATAGATAGATAGATAGATAGATAGATAGATAGATAGATAGATAGGCACAATATTATGTAATTCAGCAGCAGTTGTCATGAGTGCAGACGCTGACTCGGCCCGTTCTCTGCTGGTCTGACGGGGTTGGAATGACAGATCACGCCTGCAAGTGACAATATCTCGATGAGCGGACATTAACACCGGCGCTGATGGGCACTCACTCGTCTCTTCCCCTTCCTCTGTCTCTTTATTCTGCGAGAAAACGCGAAGCACAGCGCCTCGGGCATCGAACACAATGGAGAGCTGGAGAGGGTGGGACGGGGGGAGAGAGAGAGACCCCATGTATAAATGAAGGCTGCATGGGGGAAGGTAGGGGCGGCCTTGACGAGATCAGATTAAACAACAATACAAAAGCCCACCACACTCGCCTCTTATTTATTTAGATTCTAATGAATGGGGAGCGTTTGTGTCAGCTGAAGAATTCTAATATGCTATAAGGCCTTCGCCGTATTAAATGAGGCCTAATGGCCTGTTTATTTCGGGATTTATTTTAGGAGATTATTATAATGTCCGTTATTCAAATATGTATGTCAGACTGATATGCATGCGTACATTCACGTACATAGCATATATGAGCTTTGCTCTCAAAGATGCAATACCTCTTTCTTATCAGTAGATAACTCATTGTCTTTCACTATCTCTTCAGAATTGTACATTTTATAGTCTTATAAACTAGTCAGATAGTGTCTGTTTTGATTGAATTTGGGGCTCATTTGCTACTGGTTAACACGACAGGATTTCTTCACCAATGCAGACAACTTGAGAGTTTCAGATCAATAAGATTGTAAACTTATTTTATTTTGTAGGTTTGCTAAAATAATAATAACTCAACATGGCAATCCAAAACACTTGTATTACTTTTATTTAACAAATATATAGCAGTTTGACCAAAGCAGACAGAATTAGCCTATAGAACTTCAGACCGTAAAATTATGGATTATGTATTGTATCATCTGATCTCTCTGGATACAGAGTTCAAGAGATCCCTTTATATATTTTTATTATATGTTATTACTAGAGTAACATTTAGCCTATACTTTTGTGACACACACACACACACACACACACACACACACACACAAAACATAAATAAATGTAAAGTCTCAGAAGGACTGTTTTGGGATTCTTGTAACCCTTACAATTCATACTGGACATCTACATTATTAACATTACACTACATTCCCCAATTTTGTTGAAACACGAATCGTTCGCCTGTCAATGTAAGACTCTGAGCACGTTCCCGAGCTCTTTAAGCGCGTTCCCCAGCGCTGTGACCTCCAGGTCGCCTCCCCCGGGGATGATGCTTGCGTGTGGGGGAAGGGTTTGCCCGTCAGGCTGTGGCCAATACATCCTCCGTCAAAGCCCCGAGCAATCCTGTTACACACGCAGCTCGCGCGATTATCCCGCTCCTCTCCTCGGCGCGACAAAAACAGCCTCTCGCGCAGAGCGGACACTAACATCACTCATATTATATTTACCAATATTCTACTTCAGTTCTTATTGAAATGCACTATACGTCATTCTAGCTAACAAATGAACGTTCTAAAAATGTTCTAAATGTTCTAAAATGGAAAATTTCTAAACATTTAAGTTTGGTTGTGGGAACTTCCCAGCAAGCAATTTTATGTCTATTAGACGTCTAATAGNAACATCACTCATATTATATTTACCAATATTCTACTTCAGTTCTTATTGAAATGCACTATACGTCATTCTAGCTAACAAATGAACGTTCTAAAAATGTTCTAAATGTTCTAAAATGGAAAATTTCTAAACATTTAAGTTTGGTTGTGGGAACTTATGTGTAATCATTAAGTCGTGTTGTTCACTGCTGTAAGATGAACAGTTAATATTATTTGAACCTTCAGAGCAATTATGCCTATTTTTCCCAATCCGTAGCACTTAAAACATCTTTATAAAATTTAAACAATGTTGAATGGTTTCTTGTGAAAACTTTCATCAAACATATTTTAAGAAAGTTCGTCCATTAACCAATTGATTTCTCATTTTAGCCTATATGTCACTTGACATGATGTTTTAAAATAAAATTTGGGCTTTATCGTTATATTTCTAGGCCCTAAACAGGTCAGTTCTGCTCAAATTGCAATAAATAATTTATAACTTTTTTTCTGACTTTTGGGCAACAAAAGGTCAACCACAACTATTCTTGTTATACAAAACTACAAGAATTTTATTTTATTAAGATTTTTTGAGGGGATATATGCTGAAAAAGGGGGCGAGTTTTAAAGGATATCCAAATGTTTAAAACGTTCTTGTTGGATTGGGATTGTAATGCTTGATTTGTTTAATCTATCTTTCATTAAAAATACAAATACAAATTTGTTCTGCTTAAAAAAGTTTCATTCATATCTATATATAGCCTATCCTACAATCTATAAGGTTTAAAACACCCCATGAATCAACCTACCACCTCCTCTCTTTATAATATAAGCCAAAAATACCGTTTTGTGGTTTTCCAGAAGCCTCTCAGCGGCACTGCCGATTAATTTTGTTTACGGAGCCCGTACGGTGTGCGAAACACCCCCTCTCGCTGTATTCTACACGGGCGCATCGAGTCGTACAGAGGCAGCGCAGCCTACTGGGTTTATGGTAATTGCGGTTGTTCCCCCGACTGGCCTTCTGGGTAAGAGAGAGAGAGAGAGAGCGAGAGCGAGAGCGAGAGAGAGACAGGCGTCTTGCGCTCAGCTTTCATTCCCCGCTGCACGCGCTTACGGAAAGACACGCATACACAAGCAGCAGTCGCGCGAGCGTTCAGCGCGCCAGGGATATCGCGTATCGGAACCGGGACAAAGAGACGGAAAATTTTCCGCGGTCGGCCCGTTCGATTAAAGAGAGAGGGGAATTCGTGTGGCAGTTTTGTTGGCCAATGGTCCGTAAATGTGCGTGTGAGGACCGGTCCGTGCACACACGAGCAAACACACTACTGCCGTTCTCGCGGCGTGGTTCTCGATCGCTCGTTGTCTCGCCCGAGCCCAACATGGCGCTGCGAGGCGTCATATAGCAGACTGAGTTCAGATCAGCCAGAGCCCGGGGGATTTTTCACCACCTGTGCATTCACGCGATTCGCGTCGAAGCTATCCTCCTCTTCTAAATCAAAGGAATTACGTTCGACTGCTTCTGCATGGATGTATACGGATCCCCTATACGTGTTAACCGTTTTTCCAGGAGTGGATATTCATATTCGGCAAGTCCGGAGATACTTTGAACTTCTGAAGGACTTCCTTTGAAAACAAAGAAAAAACTAGGGTTGCTAGATTGACCTAAGTTATATCTAGGCTACAGAGTAATGCCGCTTTCAATAGGAGCATCTGATCCTCTTTGTTTTAACGGGAATCTGTGCATATCTTAAAAACTAAAATAGTGAAAACTTGCATTTAAAGAGGAAATCCCACACGTTCCGTCTGATCCAATGATCAACAAACATCACTACATTCAGGTAAGAACATTTGAAGCTTTATTATTGATGTTTTCCATGGCTTATCTGCTTATGTTTGTTCCGTTACATGGTCCAGTGTAGTCTAATGCGTGCGATCAGTTTCGCGCGGACCTTTGGCAACGCCAACGAGGGTTCGTTCTTGATGCCTAGAACTAATTTAAACCACGAATCCCCATATAGCCTTCTGTTTTGACATATTTGACATTTCAGCTTGAAACTTGTGATCGTTGACAAGTTTTCAACACATTGTCTCTGGGATGACATGGTGTCGCGATCGTGACGATGTTGTTGACATTTCTTGTTTGTTGTTAGCCTAGTGTTTGTGTGGAAATTGCTTTTAATTCTCTAAATCTAAATAATTTGATGTTTCTGTCAATCAGACTCTCGTTAGCTAACAAATCATTTCCCACGTTATGGGACTTTCCTTTGACTATCTGACCTTTTTTTCATTCTGCATCACAGTCTATTCATAGCGAAAACAAATCGTAGATTTGTGGAACTGTTGGTTTCTGTGAAATTCACGTGTGTTAATTTTCTCGTATTGAGTAATAAGGCGCAAGAAATCTAGGTAGTGCGCGCTCGCGATGGCGCGTGGACTTTCTTTTTCCGATCGGGATACACCGCGAGCGCTATTGATTTCGCGAGCCTCGCCCTTTTATATGATGGTTACCAACCTTATGATATTTTAAAGAAATTGTTACTAGCGGTCCCTTGCAAATCTGTGGAAAACGAAAAGTTGATACGACCTCCAAACAAGTATACGTTTGGAGGTCACCTCCATTTCTTTTTTTCTTTTTTTTCCTGTGAGCTTTGTGAGGGGACTGAAAGGATATGCTACATTATGGACAGAAGAAGCCTATGGATTTATATAAAATGAATTAAAGTCTTCCTATGGAGTTTTGTGCTAGACATTAAAGCGAAATGTTCTTATGAGCGCTTTGTGGAGGCACTGCAAGTCCGTCTTTTGTTAATGGAAACGAATGTTGACGAGACACTTCGCGACCTTCTTGCGCTCAAAGTTATTCGCTGTCTGGTTGTGTCCGGGACAGGAGGAAAAGACTGGCCAGTTCCTAATATGTGAAGAAGACATTGACAGTTCTGTGTATAATCAGTCATAGAGGTTTGAAGTTTTATGAATCTTTTTGTTCTCGACTGGATCGGCCGTTTGAACGTTTTAAGATCCATATTCACGATATTTTTCTCGAATTTGAATATTCCATTCACTAGCTGTCATTTTCTAATAACAGTGCAATATTGTTGTGCTCTGAGGCTTTCTTTGTATGAAAACCCTAGGACTGAATCCAAGTTGTTAAAGAGCTGTGATGGTATCCGAAAGTTTGTAGGTTTAAATCCCAAAAGGGCTGATCAATGAACCATTATCACTGTGCCGCCATGAATAAGACGCATAACATCCAGGTTGACTTAATGAGTGCAGTCCACTAGTAAGAGCTATTTAATTACTAATTAGTAGGCTACTATTTGTAAAGAGTTTACACAAATTAGTCAAAAAATGACTCTTTCATTGCTGGCTATTGTTGTTACTCTTGCTGAGGCAAACTTAGGCCTCTCTAGTTACTGGCCTGTTTTTTTTTGTCAAACCCGTAGGTTAATTTTTCACAGAAGTCTAGTTTCTAAATGGTTGCGACGTGCTATTCTGCATAATTAAAGCGCCATGGACGCTATTAATCAAACATGTCAGAGCGTATTCCTATGAATCCTGGTGGAAAGAAAGCCCTGGATCCATCCATATTTTCATAGGCTTGCCTAAACGGCTACCACAGATTTTTGGCATCCAGTGTTTTAGCGTGACTCAATCATACTGTAAAATTTTAAAAGTGCATTTCAATGTGACGGGTATTGCTGTATATGAAATGTAGTTCCTCAACATCTCTTGTTACGGATTGTTACAGAACCATTTGGCTGTATATTTTTTGAGTTTGTCCCATTGCTTCTTTGGAGACTAAAACAATGCTTGATATGTTCTTCAGATTAATGTAGACAGTTACTTTTTGAGTTATTTTAGTCATACAGATATTTACTAGGCAGTGAAAAGTTGTTCAAATCGTCACATGGAATCATAAAATCCTCTTTGCTTCTAATTTGAACTTTTATTCGTGTGTGAGTATATATTGACACGGTCAATTGAAGAAGACTTTTTTACTTTGTCGCAAATCACACATTGCGAACTTTATAGAGTGGAACTGATGACATTTAATGTGGTATAAAACCCAACAATCTGCTCATTATTTGTCCTAATCTGTTCAATACAATCTAATCGAAACTTGTGTATAGTGCTTTGTTTTTTGTCTCAAATGACCCCCCACTTTTTAGGCTAGATTTAATCCAATGCATAGGCATTCACATTTATGTGTTTTTAAATCACATTAAATAATGTACAGTGTTTGTATACGAACTGGCACGTATCGGTTGTTTTCCACCGTTTATTTCGTCCACTCCCCCGGCTTGCCTTGCCGAGACCCCCAGCTCCCGGGGTTTGTTTATTTATAGCCCGTCAGCTCAGTGTGAGCTCACGCCTGCATGGTCTCCTCACCCACGGAGCCTGTCTGCTGGAGACAGACCAGCCTATATTCCGATGTCAGCGTCAGATTTGCAAGAGAGAAAGTGTGACATGTCTGCCCCGTATTGTAATGCTCTATACATACCCGCGGGTGGAATTTAGACCGACAAGTCAAGGCCTGAGTTAAACCGGTGCCACAGTTCACAGAATATTTTAAGTGACTGATGTTGGCCATGAATCTGGCAGAAATCAGACCACTAAAATGAGCCACATCACATGACAGAGTTTGGTTGCATTAGAGGTTACGGGGATATTATAGGATAGGGCGGTTAACATTTTACGTTTTTCTCTTTTTTTTGGGCTGGTTACCTATTTTGTGGTTAACGACGCGATATGAACAAGGAATATTAATGTGTGCTTCAAGTAAAATAATGAACTTTGGTTTGTTCCTGCATCCCCTTCACGTTTTTTTCTGCCCTCAAAGTTTATTATTTGGCCTATAGAAAATATAGCCTAAGCAGAAACGTAAAATAGCCTACTTTGGGTCAAAAAACGTATAATTTCCAGTTTATTAGGCTATAATCTATTTCGGCGCTTTATAATATCTTGTTTTCTTTTTTTAACAGCTTCTGTATTATTCTGCTTCAGCTAGAATTTTAGGTTGTGTTTCAGAAATAACCCTGGAGCGGTCAATTGACCCACTTTGCACATCTTATGTAAAACAATTAGCAAAACATTTGGGCTAAACCTTAAATAATATTTTTTTATGGCTATTTAACACACAGTATCAGCGAGCAGACATCCACACAGAGTTGATTTCCTTACTTAATCGTATATTGCCAAAGTTTGCTTTTGTCTTGGCAACCCGTTTGGTTTTATTCGCCAGCGCTTAGTTCGTGTGAGGGTGGAGGGATGCACTCGGATCGGATTTCGGAGTTTGGCTCCCGCTGGAGACGTCACGGTTTGATTGAAGTTTCTTCTCGGTCCGAGCGGTCCCGCGGGATGGCGCGCGCTGAAACGGGAGAACTCTTCGCTTCGGCAGCTTTTGTGCCGCAGCAGGAGCCCCGGCGTGCACGGATCGCTGCGCGCTCCCGGAGCGACGCCTACCCATGAATACATTGTTTTCTTTTCTTTGCTCTGTGTTTCTTATTTCTAACACCTTAAAAGCTGAAATTCTTGATACAAAAACATTGTATTCAAGATAGCCTAATAGACAAAGATATGGTTTGAAAATGCCATAGTCACTTTATTAATTAATGAATAGGTAAAACGGGGACGAGGCATAATCTAATACCGTATTTGCTCACTATCTTATGCAGAAGCTAAAGCTGAGTTGGGGTGTCTGGAGATATAGGGACGGGAATTGTAAGGAAGTTGCCAGTTGTGCCTCCTTAACTCTTCACGGACGTTTCTTTTAGGGCTTTTGAAATATTTGGGCTGAACAGAATTGCAGTTTAGTTTTATTTACATGTTGTCATGTGAACAACCAGTCAACAATTTTATATACATAGGCCTATGTATATAAATATGTATGCTAGGCTGTTATGGACAAACATATCAGTTCTTGGTTCCACTGGAACATGACTGTAACTTATTCAGATTAATTCAGCAACCAATCTGACTGAAACATTAATGTTTTTAATTCACTAAAAAGAACCGGTGTTATAAGACTCGAGTCAGTCAGTCGTGAATCGTACAACACTGGTTGCACTAAATGTTCCATATACCGCTTAATATTATCCCAATAAACACTATAAAAGTATTTTAGTGGCATGTTCGGTCAGCATCACCGGAAGAATGCACGTTCAATGACCTTTAACGGACTCAAACCTCATTCGAATTTAAAAACTGAGTCTGGTTCTTGGGTTCCGACCCTAAAGTCTCAGAGAACCCAATTCGTATCGATTTGTAAGCGCAAGCAAGAAGGGAAAAGACAGAGAGAGGGTTAGCGAGAACCAGCGCTGTAGCCTGTCTCTAGAGTGCACGCACGCAACCCACCATTTCAAAAGCAGCGCACGAGGCAGACGGGGAGGTGAGAGAGAAAGAATGGCTGCGGGGGCCGCACGCGGAATGTGTGCGCTGCCAGCGCGTGGGGCTCGCAGCAATTCGTATCGCTTCTCGCAGCTGAATGTCTGCAGGCAAATAATCACTTTTGTACACGCTGTCTTAAATATCCGAGACCTGCCCGCAGAATGTTTTGCTCGTCATTTTCTTCATAATGAGCCAGCCAATGCCCAAGCGCATATAAAAATAAACAAAAAGTTTTGTTCTGTGTTTGTGGGATACGAATTGATGATGTCTGGACCCTATAAATAAAAGAGAGGCTGTAATTACGTTTTTTTTTTGGTTTGACTAAAAATGTGCGCTAAAGATTTCTGTTTGTAGCAGTTTTTGAGACCTTTTCTCGAATACATTTTCATTTCCCGGGGCTTTTTTTTTTTAGATACTCAAGATCATATTATCTTGAGTATATTTTTCTAATGCTTTTTATACTTTTTTATTGTTTTAAAACAAGTGTTTATCCCAGACCTGGACTTTTAGTCTTATACTATATGAGTGAAATAGAATGAGGTGTATGAAAACTTGTAATTTTTAGTCAAGTATTTTTCCCCAATGTGTCATGCGTGAAAATATTAATCAGTTGTGTGTATTTTGGACAATTCTATGTAGTCCTATAGGATATAAGTAAAATAATATGCTATTAAATCAACAAGACATTTTTCTCTCTTAAACAAATGTAGTGTAAATGATGCTGTGGTGGAAATATTTTTAGTGTTCTTTTTTTTCTAACAATGACCTGCGAAAAAGTCAACAGAAACGGTGCATTTTCGCACAGAGTTTAGTCATTTTAAAAGGAAAATAAATATTTTTGTTGTTCAGAAATACTCCCAAATCACCACAGAAAGTTTAGAAGACAAAGGTTTATATTACGTTTGGATTTAGCCTTTTTCTTATATATAATGTGATAATTGTATTATAATTTTAGTCAGTAAAGTGAACGGTTCTTGCATCTTGAAGTATGACACGTTCATTTTAAGTTAGACATTGGACGCTTTAGGTTGAAGGTAATAAAGATAAGCTCATACCTTCCACAGCAGAGCAGTTCTTTTTGAAATGTCGCGCTTTAATGAAAATATCTTGGTGACATAAAGGCTGCCTTGTGTTGAATACCTTCTTTTCATAAGTCAAGGACGCATGTGATGAATTTTAGTATAGGCCTACTTTACGTTTGTCGTGAAAAGCCTTTGTCCTTATAACCTTGTTGTAGTTCCCCTTCATTCGGCTTTGTTTTATCTCCTGCTTACGGATATTATAAAACATTTTACTGCCACTTTAAGAGCTGTAGAGAGTGTCTGCGCAGCGGACGATAGACTTGGCGATCTGCCACAGTTGGAGAGCTGATGGCGGGGCCTCTGGGGCTTCTAGGTGCAGATCTCAGCGGCCTTCCTTTCTCTACACTTGAGCCCGTACTGCAAAAACTCACACCTCAGGAGCTAAACATTTAACACTCTCTTTCATGCTCCGCACACTTTATAACATCATCTCGTGCTTTTCTGTCAACACCGACCTGACGCAATGGCTTTCACGCCTGGTCTCCGTGCCATCTTTGGGCAGGCATTCAAAATAATTCGTTTTATTTCCAAATATATACTATACCAAATATTATTATAGCTACCAAGTGGCAAGAGAATTCTTTCTTTCTTAGACTCGTTTTAAACTGACAAAAACAAAAATGTTCCCTTTTTTAGTAATTCGTTCTTTTTGTTTTTATATAGGCTTTTATATTTAGTATTTACATTTGTGTATATGCAAACATGTTATATATATTGCGCATGCATTACCTTCACGGTCGATTAGCTTTGAAGTGAGCTGAACATCACGCGCTACAAAATTACAACATTTCTTTTCTTCAGCAGCGCTGCGCGCTTTGACAGGAACCACAAATCAATATCGTTTAAATGCTCTAAGTATTTTATAATGGCGGGGGTAAAGAAGGTAAAATACGTAGCAGTGTTTAACCTTTGTATATAGTCTTTTGTTTAGTTTTATAAGCCAAGGTGATTAGAAACAATGTTAAAAACAGGCCATGTAGCTTGATTCAGTGTTGGCTCACCTGCATCAAATGGCAGACAAAGCGCCCGGCGCGCTTGGCTTGTGATTGATGTCTTTGAGAGCGGAGGTTTCTTTCCTCCATGGGGGGTGAGTACCCCTCTTACTGAAGCGCCCCTCAAATGCATAATGTCCTCGCCCCCGCTGGCGGAATGAAAGAGCGGGTCACAGAGGGGACGGAAAATGAGAGCGCAGAGAACGTGACTGAATGGCCAAGGCGAGTGGGTTTCTGCTGCGCTCCCCACGGCAGGGTCGGATTAGGTTTTGAGAGCAGGGGAGGATGGGGGAAGGGAGGCACACGCTCCGGGAACGGGGCAGAATTTACGTTTATTAAGTTTAATGGCGGCTTAATGCTGCTATAGTTATAGAACAATAATTCAACTTCACGAGTAATGCAAGAGGTTTATACTGCGTGCATGTGCTTAGTGTGACGAGGAATGCATCCTTTACTGTTTTGCATAAATGCAACTGCTTTTTGTAATTGTATTAATTTTGTTTAAGGCGAGACACTCCAGGTGAATAGGGTAAAAAAAAAATTAACTAATAGATATCACCATACTACCCCAGGTGATTGATTACATTAAAAATTGCAAAAAAAAATTTGTATTACAAGTTTTCTAAAATGTAATGTTTAAATATGCAAATGAGGCGTTATGTAATTAAATATGCGCTAATTTGCATAAATTTCTAAAACAAAAATCTGAATATTGGATGACGTCAGGTTCACAGTTCTCGTTTAATTTTTTGGACATATTAAATTCAAAGGTTTTTAAAGAGGGAATTTGGATATCTCTTTTTATCACTCCATAAATCAGAAAATACTATCAATAGCCAGAAAAAAAAATATTTTCACCATTTGTTTTAGGAATAAAATGTTGTATAAAGTCAGGCAAATTATATATCAACAAATCCCTCTGTTAAAACCTTCATAATATAGATAGGAATGAAACTGTAATGTTTGGTATAAGTTCTGCTGAAGTGGAGATTTCTGACTCAGAGCAGGAGAAAAAACTCATTTTGAGAAAACAGCCTTTAAAGATATTTACTGTAATTGAAATCTATAGATGCAAATAGATAAAGTGCTATAAAATGTACACTTAAAAGTGTATTTTGGATGTTTTCTTTCCACCAGTCTGAAAAAACACTTTATGAAAAGCCAAAAAGTGCAAAATCTCAAAATTGACAGGTGCCTGAAAAAACAATGTTTTTGCCTGTAGTGTCTCCCCTTAAAAGCATTGAAGCTGCTGTGCGACTCAGGTTGCTATGGAAGTGATGCATGCACTTCTGTTTGTGTATGTGTGTAGGTTGGTTTGATTGATGACAGAGGGCAAACTGTCTCACTCATTCAATAGCAGCGACTGTGGCCATGTCTCTAGATAAGCTCTGGGTCTGCGTTATTGAAATCTGGGGTCTGTAGAGCCATCAATAACAGAGGCGCAGCTCGCCTACTCAACAAAGCTCCGCTATAATGTCTTGCCAAGCCGTGGGGCTGGGCAGCAGTATTTGGGGGGGAGGGGGATTTTGATTCCTGCTTTCTCCGCTGTAATGATGACACTCCTCCAGTCCCCCCTTTGCGTTGCTCTGTACGAATACAGAACGCAGAGGGATTCCTTATCAGGGCACTTGCTCTGAGATAACAAGGCACGTGGCCCGGTGACCGTTTGTCGAGATGAGGCATGTAGAGGTGGAGAAGCAGGCCAAGGCCTCACCATGAAGAGGTCCTTTCTCATTTTCCTTCTCTCCGCTTACGTTAGCAGTAGTATGCCAGTTTCTCTGCTCAATGATCAAGGTTCATTTTCACTCCAGTTCATTGTGTTTACCTTGAACTTAAATGGTATATGAATAGATAATAGAATGTTTTAAATATTCAGCCTTTAGAGCTGCATGATATGAGATCTTTTTTTTTTTCCAACAGAAAATTATCCTTATGGGATGGTGAAGACCAGAGAATCTGTTGAGAACTAACAGAGAAGACAGAAGTTCTCATTCAAAGCATGGTAAACATTTCATACATTTAATACATGCACATGAATGTAAACAATGGATATTCACTTTCAGTTAGTCATGTGTTAGAACATCTTTGTGTCTTATTTCTTTTTTCATAGTGAGAGATTTTAAACTGTCCCCTTCCCACATTGAAATATATCAATCTGTAATGCTTGTGAAGTGCATAATCACCTGTTTTCATGCATTAGAATTCTCCATTGTTGACAGATGCATTCTGTCAGATTGTACAAGCCAGGACTGGTATAATTTTAACTCCCAGGTCACTCTCAGGTATGATGGGAAGACCGATTTGGGCCATCTACCAGACTGCCCAGAAAACATACATCAAAGCTGCTGCTTTTCCCACACTATAACCTCGCTGCGACTGACATTTAAGAATGATTTCTGCCTTCTCCTGTTGTGACCTTGACTAGTGCAATATATTGCGGCATCCTTGTAATTTCCTATTAGATTGTATTATAATGGTGGGGGAAAAAATGAGATTAATTTGTATGAATCAGTTTATGATTGGAGAGTGAGATGCTTTTTTTCTTACATTGTAATAAGAGTCTAATGTATAACATGACCATACGTGATGTCTGTCATGTGTTGTGATTCATTTTTGTGGCTCTAACCACATGCTGCCCTCTCATTTAGTGAGAGGTGAATGTTATCTCTTGATAAAGATTGGATGGATCGTACCTGTTTGTTAATCTGGATTGGCCTTTTGTTCTTGTACTTGTCTTGTACTTTTGTACTTGTCTCTCTGTTGTCTGAGTGTTATTGCTCTTTGTTTGTTTGTTCTCTCTCTCTCTCTCTCCCCCCCGCCCTTACCACTTTCTGCTCTTTTGTCGCAGGTGGATGCGAGTACAACCTGCAGAATGAACCCTCTCAGTGCGCTTGGCATCGATCGGACCAGCCTGATGCGGGAGAGCCTCCGCGTTCATGGAGGGATGGTTTATCCACCGGGAATTCGGACCCTGCCGACAGAAAAGGGCTATGTTGGTGACAGGATCCCTGACTTGCTCTATAAACCAGATATGTCTCTCGACAGCAGAAAGACCACAAACAGTTATGTTGGACTTTATAAAAGTTCCCCACCTGGGATTCAGAAGCCACTGATTGTGCCTGGGACTGGTGCAGATGCTTTAGGGTTGGACAGACGGGTCGTACCAGGAGATAAGCCCCCAGAACTGAGTCTCAATGGTGGTAGCAGCTATCTGCGGGTTCCCTGGATGAGTCCTTACCATGAAGCTGGAATGTACTCTTTCTTAGACTCCAGTAAATACACTGCTTTGAACATGTATAAAGCATCAATCCTGTCACAACCGCCACCTTACCTTCCTCAGCATCTGGCCTACCAGTCTCTATGTGCAGGAGCAGGAGGCAGTGCAGCTGGTACAGAGCGCTTGTTTTACATGCCCCCCTATCCCCCTGCACCTATATCTTCACCCCTTGCTCCTCCTCTCAGGATCCCCACTGCAACTGTTGCCCCTACTGCACTGTCACCTATGATGCACCATCAGGACAAAACAATACAGAGTATTGGTCCAAGAATTCACCATGAGCCCTCAGCATTTGGGCAGCAGACATTACATCAGCAGACCCAGCCCCACCACCAGTCACCCAGTGATAGGCAACACAACAGCAGTGGAAACAGTGCTAGCAACAGCAAGTCTATCCGGACTCCATCCAGCAAAAACACAAGCAGC
Organism: Anabarilius grahami; assembly: GCA_003731715.1. Taxonomy (NCBI): domain Eukaryota; kingdom Metazoa; phylum Chordata; class Actinopteri; order Cypriniformes; family Xenocyprididae; genus Anabarilius; species Anabarilius grahami. The sequence continues at coordinate 2,100,926 of RJVU01000282.1, read as the reverse complement.
ACTAGCAACAACGTTAGCAGCAGTAGCAGCGTTGGTGTTAGCAGTAGTGCCAGTTCCATAGACTCATGTCATTCCCATGTAATGCAACCGCCCCGCCCTACACCACGCC
>RJVU01000282.1:2088227-2100805 GCA_003731715.1 Anabarilius grahami | reverse complement strand
CACCCCCTCCACCCCCTCCTCCACCTCTTGTGGATAGCACTATGGAGTTCCAGAAGCCTCTGTATAAGAGTCCTTCCTCGTCCTCATCATCATCCCCATCGGTTGCTCACCCTATCTACATTAACAGCATGTCCCAAGAGCTTCGCTCTCCAATTCGTCCGACAAGCCAGAAGCCTAAAGCCAAAGAGGCAACCATGGAGTCCAGAGGTATGGGGAATGAAAGAAAGGGCAGCAGCTCACCTGTTAAGACCTCTTCTGAGAAACCACCTCAACAGGGGCCTATTACCAAAGACCCAGCAGACAAGCCTTTAGACCTGTCTGCCAAAATCATTGACTTTGAAGGACCTACCAATGGGTACCCCCCAAAACTAGAGGCCTTAGCCAAGCTTGGCTATTCCCCCACTGCCCGTTATGGACTTCCCCCAAACAGGGAGCTTTTAAAAGAAACTCTTTCACCGTCATCCTCTGCTGTTAGCACTTCTTCTAAAACTCCAGAAAGGCCTGAGATAATTAGCACTTTACCCTCTTCCTGGGTAGTGCCAAGTCCTACCCAGACAATCAGCTCTGAGGCTAGTCAAAACAAAGGCTCCAGCATCATCAAGAACAAGAATCTTGAACATGTGGTGCCACAGTTAAGAAGTTCCTCTTGTCCCAGAATTGATGACCAAAACAATGGCTCAAACCCAAGTTCTGCACCTGTTGTCATGACTGCAGCATCTCGGCCATCATCTGTCTCACCTTCTCCCAAGATTAATGGTGAATGGCCAAAGTCAGTTCCCACCCCACCAGAAAAGACCCCAACTAATAACCATGGTGGCAGCCACCCCACAGCCACAAAGCCCTCAAAGACACATAAAAAAAATGAATCTCCTGACATTGGCTTCAAGCCCCAGCAATCACATTTAGAGAATGGACATGCTCCAAGCCACCTCTACATGCCTCAGGGTGAAACTTATCTTCCTCCGAGCTTAGCATATTCTAGCAGATATCTCTCATACCCAGTACCTGAGAGTCTTTCCCTTTCCCACTTGCAGTTGTCAGGAAAAGGGCCAGTGTACCCTCATCCAGTTCTGCTGGGCCCTAACAGTCTGTATTCAGCACGTTTGCCATCCAAGCATGGCATTCCATATGGAATCCCACCCAGTCATGGAGAGTATCTGACCTACCATGACTCACAAGAGATGGTCCATCCACTAATGTCTCCCCACCTGCCCCTGGACCACAAAGTTACTGAGCGTCTGGAACTGAGGCCCAGACCCCTGGACAAGCCTTGGCACCACGACGAGGCTCCGTACAAGCGCCAGAGCATTACTGACACAGACCCAGGCTACAAATCTGAGAGGGAGTCAGAGAGGAAAGAAATTTTGGGCTCAAAATCTCAGAGCAAGCCTCACACAGTGAATAAAGAGGAGATTGTCTGCATCGACCTGGTCCAAGATGACACAGATGGCAGTCCAGAGCCAGACAAACATAGTGCCATCGATGTCAAATGCAAAGAGCCAGCTAAGCCAGTCGGCAGTGGGACGGGGATGGGAAATGAAAGTGGCAGTAATTCTGAGGGGAAAGAGCCAGAGCTCATGCAGATCTTGCGCTCCGGCCAGCCTGCTGTATCCTGGCCAACTGATTCAGAGCGACGGGCAGAGGTATGCAGTCCACCTCGTCCACAGGAGCAGTCTGACTCTCCTGTGCACAGCCAGACTGAAGAAAGCTCCTCTGAGCATAGCCCACTACCTGACATGTTGGAAGAGCAGACACTACGCTGTGCCAGAACCTCCGGCGAAAGGGCTCGAGGTGATGGTGTTGAATTCAAAGTTGATCGGCTTCATGCTAATCGACAATATGTGGACTTGGGCAAGGATGGACCAGAAGACACAGAATCTCATGAGGATGAGGAGGAAGGACATGGATTTTCTAAAAGCAAGAGATCCAGCTTGGCCAAGAGAATAGCCAACTCCTCAGGCTATGTTGGCGACCGCTTCAAGTGCGTCACCACTGAGCTGTATGCAGACTCCAGCAAATTGAGCCGGGAACAGCGAGCATTGCAGGTCAGTTACAGAATTCTGTTTGTTGGTTAGGATGAATAGGGAAGTTTGTGCAATTATGGAGCATGTCACATGTCATTGTCACATTTTCTGTTTGAGAATCATTCAGGTCATGTAAGAGTGCTATAATTTGAGAACACCTCACATTTTCTGTTCCCTGGTCAACTCTTCAAAGACCACTAGCTGTCATTGAATTAGATAAAGTTTCCCAGCCATCCTGAGATTTACAGCTACACTTATACAAAAATAGCTCAATGACCTCAGTTTCGGCTTTGAACGAACACTTGTATCTAACTTCCACACTCGGTTATATTGAACGCCTTGCTAATTACAGATCTCAGTAACCCACTCTCCCTCTCCTGCTCTCTCTTTCTAGCAGTTTTTGGGCCCCTGCTGTGAATCTGTAAAACAGGCTTTAATGGCAGCAGTTCTACAGTTAGCGTGAGAGAACTTGTGTTTGTACAAGCACGCACACGCTCAAGTGTGTGGTTCAGTCAGAATCTGAAAGGGTTAACACAAAGTGCCGTCTGTGGCTGCTTTGCCCAGTCGTGCGGAAGCTCAGCTGCCAAATGTTTGTGTGTTTGTGTGTGTGTGTGTGCGTGTGCATGCCGTGGCCTTGCTAGCACATAATGCTGCAGGCAACTGTTAACCTGCAGGTGAGCTCCGGAGACCAGTGTGTGAGTGTGTGTGGGGCATACCCAAACATAATCACACACCCTTTCCTACAGGCTTCCATCTTGCACTCCTTTCCTTTTTACACACGTACACAAAAACATGCACACCCCTAGGCCCCCAATAGCCATGTGCATGGTGGCAGCCCTCCCAGCTTAAGTGAAATCCGGCCCATTCTTTCCTGATGGGGAAGATTAGAGTTCTTACCAGCAGCAGCGAGCAGAGCGCTCGCCGACTGGCAGTCATTAGCGCACACACACACATAGTCGTGCAGCGGAGGGAGAGTAAGGGAGAGGCTGATGGAAGACAATGCCCTAATTTCAGATAGCCCACACAATTTGGATAGTCTTTTTAAATAAGCCCAGCATTTTCTGTGTATTTCCACATGTCCTTTTGAAGTTTGTATGATTTAAACATCAGCTTTCAAAGCCATAGCATTCTCAGATATGTCCTGATTTCCCCCATATTTTTTGTGTAATGGTAAGTTAATGTTTGTTTGCAGATGTGTTAAATTTGTGTAAATATTCAATTCAAATCATTGAAAAAGATATTGAGCCCCATTCTGATTGCTTAGATGGAAGGATTATCACAAGAGGACAGTAATTTAAGTCAACCAGCTGCGTTTTGGGAGGTCAGTTCATTTTATTTTTAAACTACTAATCAGTTGAAATGAGTAACACTTAGTTTTGCGCCCACAGGCGGTTGTGAAGTTAGACTTTTTTTCTTCCTTTTCCTCCTATTTTAGGGGTCCTGAAAATTGCATGGTCAAATTTGAGTGTATCAGTGTACCTGTATCACTTAGCTTTTGTTATAAGTTATTGATATGCATTTTCTACATTTACTCTAATGCACTTTAGCACCTGTTCTACTCTCACTGCAAATTTATTTTATGCAAGTCTTATTCAGTTTTTTTCCCCTCTATTTTTGTTGTACTGGAGCACATGAGAGACAGGCTTTACAGCTGGTGCTCGTAACACTGGATCTGGTTTCACGATTGTGCTGTGTGTGTGTCTGTGTAGCGTGCGATGATGCGTTTCTCGGAGCTGGAGCTGAAAGAGAAGGAGGGGTGTGTGTCGTCTGCAGCGCCCGGACTGGGGAGAGAGCGGGAGAGAGAGAGGGAGCTGGCAGAAAGCCAGTGCGGAGCGGGAGACTGGGAACAGAGCCAGCCAAGCTCCAGGCCCTCCGCAGCCCTTTCGGCCCTCTCCGATCACACCGAGCAGCACAACGGTAAGGCATGCACACACACACAAGCAATCCTTCTCGCGCTGTCTCCTCTCCAGCGCTCCCTTTTATTTTCTTTCCCTTTGCTGGCTATCTTTGTCTCACACTTTCCATCTTTCTTGTAATGTCTGTTGTATACGCTGTCTCTAACTTTTGTCTTGCTTGCAGGCTGCCTTTTCATGCATTTCACTCATCCTCTGTCCTTTTGTCCTATCTCCTGAAATATTCCGTAACCATCCCAGTTTTACAGGCGCTTGCTCGTTCTTCACCCCCCCTCAACCCCCTTACACTTCCTCCCTGTGTCACTAGGGACGGTCCCTGCACTGTGGCGCTCTTTGCAACAGCGTTAAACCAGCGGAAACGACGTGGTAAACATGGCTTCCACCACCGCCACCCTCAAACAGGAAGCGCACAAATAAACATGCACATGCTCTGACTCTCCATCTCTCTTTTTATCCCTCTCTCTGTCTCTCTCCATGCTGTTTTGGCTCTTGTTTTTTCCACTTGAGCTTTGGTAATGGCCTAATGCCATCAGATTTCCAAATCAACACTTTGCTGCTATGTGACCTCGGTGTCCCTGGTGGCTTTCACAGAGGCAAGGCGTTTCCTGTGCATGTGGGTCAGAGTGTGTGTGTGCGTGCGTGAACACTTGCATGTGTGTCAGCCACACAGACAATTAACAGCACTCTGGATTACATAAACAGAGTGCGCTCAGCAGACCGGCAGTTCCTGTGAAACTCCAAGGGTGAAAATGCTACAAAAAAAACCTTCTCCGGTAGTTTTGATGAGAGCTTTAATTTGATCACATCTGTCGAATACCATTCTATTCAACTATTGATACAGTATAAGTGTAAAGTAATTGATTTAAGAAACAATATTGATTATTTGACTTTGCGTGTCCTTTCTGAATGTTCCATGTCCTCCATTCCTCTCTTGATTTATTATTTTTTTTTATGCCCAGTCTGTCCTTCAACATCTCTCTCTCGCTCTCTCGGAATGGCCACATTAACTCTCTCTGGGTGACGCGAACAATGTTACCATGGTGATCTGTTTTGGTGCAGAGTTGCTATGGTGCACACATTGCCATGAATTATGGGATGCATGTGGTGTTAGTCACATGCTTTGTGCGTGTCTGTGTGAGCCTGGGGCAGGGTGGGCTGCATTCTTACCCAGGCCAGTATAAAGGTTGCTCTGTTTGGCATCAAGAGCGTGATAATGAAGTCATTTTGGATGTACAATTAGGCAGTATTGCATAATTTGTTAATTTGATAGATTTGGTTAAAGTGTGACTTATAAGGTTTCGGATAGCTGCGTAATTTGTATGTGCATGTTTTTTAGGACGTGTATGTGCCTCAATAATATGGTGGGAGTGCGTGTGTGTGTGTGTGTGTGTGTGTGAAAGCGAGAAGCAGGCGGTACGGAGCGTGAGCCCCTAGCGCCTGTCTTTGATCTGCGCTGCTGCTCTTAGCTGCCGGGAGACATTCTCAAGGAGCGCTTTTCACTGCCACACACAGAACGGGAGAAAGCAGGAGAGGGGGAGGAGAGTGCGAGGAGAGAGAGGAAGGGGGAGGGAGAGGAGACTTGAGCTGGGTTGCCGCTTGCGGTCTTGGCACGGATGTTTCGGGCTAATTTAAGCTTGCAGAGAGAGCAAGCAAGCGCGTCCCTGTTTGCCGTCTAGCTCCCCGTGTGGGATGGGTGTGGTGTAGTTAGCACAAACACGCAACTGTCCAGGGTGGGGGGACAGGGTTATTTTTCTGTAGTCTTTTCCTCTCTCTGTCTCACCGTTTGTGCTCTACTGGCCTGTCGCGCTTCTTTAGAACTCGAAAAAGGTCTTTCTTTGCAACCTGGTGACTAACGCATTTGTGTTTGTGTGGCTATGCAGGTGCGACACCAACACGTTCAAACAACAGAGTTCCTGTGCTCCAGCGGTGCGGCCCACCAGCCGACATCCCGCAGTCCCGCCGAGTGGAGGAGAAGAGAGCGAGGGATGTGAAAGGAGAGGAGGAGGGGTCTGTTGGCACGGCGACGAGCAGGAAACGTGCATTGGGTTTGGAGCAGAGCCAAGGCCACCCTGATTGCATGCACACTACAGAAGAAAGAGATGGAGAGAGACGGACGAGAGGAGAGGACGATAATGGCATCGCGGTGAAGAGAGCGAGACTGATTTCAGGTACACGTCTCGGCTGGCTGTCTCTCTAGTGTCCTTCACAATGGCTGTCCTCTTTTTCCATCTTTTCGTCCTGTTCTTTCTACCACCTTTCCAAACAGCAAGTAGTGGATGTTCCACTCTGTCTTTGGCAACCTCCTGTCTCGCTATCTGACACGTCTCACTCTCTCTCCAGGGTTCAGCTGTTCTTTTCCCCTTTCCTCGGCTCGCTCTTGCTTTGATCCTTTCGCTGGCCTTTTCGATTCATCTTGATTTGTGTTTATTGCCATCACATGGTCCAGATAAACACAACTGCCAGGCGTTCTCTGCCATACTCTTTCTTTGTTCTCAGTCTAAAGGGCGTTTTCAGACATCAAAACAATCTTTGTATAAACTCACATCGTTTAAACTTGTCCTAGAAAGCTTGTTTTTGTCAGGGAAACTAATGTGTCTGCATGTGAGTGTCTGTTCAGCTCTGTACTTTCATTTAAAAGCTATCAAACTTGTGGGTGTTTGTGTTCGAGGAGGAAATATCTTTATTAACAATTGGAAAACAATTCCTGCTTCACCCCCCCAGTGTGCAACCCTTGCGCATTAACACAAGTGGACAGTGCTAAATTCAGCTGTAAACAGGGTGCATTGCATTCTGGAGATGCATTATTATCCAATTCTGGAGATGCATTGTGGTTAGAGATGTATATGGCACATAGCTTTTGTAGCATACAGCCTAATGCTTCCTAAATGTAACCGCAACTGATTCATATAACCACATAATTATTGTGCCAGAACAAGGGCTTTTAAACTAGTACAATTTAAAAAAAAAAAAAAGGTCATACATTTACAAGACTTGGGATGCAATATCTAATATATCTTCAGAATAAATTTGGACACAGTTTAGTACCTAATATATGTAGTCACAAAATCAGAACCTCCGCTTGTCCGAATTTAAGATGCATGTTAAATCCAGGTGTACACAGCAATTCGTCCCAGCTGACCACCTAAGATTGGATAATCCTATCCAGATGTTTATACAAGGTATAAACGGATTGCCTCTATCTGTCTCCACAGACGTGTGGCCTCAACCCTCCGAGCAGGAGGTGAAGAATCTGAAGGTGTGTATCGAGTTGACGGGTCTTCGGCTCAGTAAGCCCCGCAACCTCCATAATCTCCAGGAACTGTGGGATAGACAGGGGCAGCTCAACCATGACAGGCCGCAATTCGGAGCTCCCAACCTGGGTTTGCCTCCCACATCCAAATCCTCTCTTCCACAACTCCAAACTGCCAAGAGGGAAAAGCTTGACCCTTGCCCCTCAGAGATCCCGAGAGTCGCCCACGGTGTTCCTGCTGTGGATCGAAAGGTCAAAGCAAATGGATTTGAAGACAAGGGAGTGAAGAGGAAAGCAGAAGTGGAGAGAGGTTGGACTAAGGAACAGCTGGAATTCGCTGGATCTGACACAGGTACATCTTCCTATTCTGTCTCAATTAAATGCATGGTTGTAAGCGGAGAGCAGAGCATTCTGGGTAGAACAGAGAAGCCTGTTGATGAAAAACATTGTGTCAAGAGGACCTTGGACATAAGATGGCAAGGGACAGTAGTGTAAATTGGTTTTGTCATCTGTTATCCTGTTTTATTTGCATGACTAAACGGTTTCCTTATTTAACTGTTTGGTCACAAACTGATACAGTTGCTGATACAGGTCACATGCCCTATGCACCACAACCTACATACTATGCCCTACACCCTACAGATGGCTCACATATTAAAACATGTGCCCTACATCCTACCTCCTACAAATTGTGCCTTAAACAATACATACTACAATTTATACCTTGCAAACTACATCCTATCCCTGGTATACCACACTCTATAACCTATTCCCTAAATACTATGTCCTACACACTAAATAATATGGCCTACACCAGGGGTGTCAAACTTAAGGGGCTTTTGCACCGAATAGTTATAGAATAGTCCCCGAGAACTAATTTCTCCCCGGGTCATGTTCCTGGTTGCATTCGCACCGGCAATAGGAACTCTGAAGCGGCCGACAGCGGCATCTTTAAGCGCGGCATTTACAAACGCTAAAAACCGGTGGATGGAGGATGTCATGATCGGAGCTGCGTTTGTTGTTTGTTTGTTTCGTGATAACGGAGATGGAATGTAAACGCATTATTTACGCGACTAAGAGACGGAATCTCCCATGACAACTTTCAGTATTAGATATAATCGATACGGAGAAAAGAACAAAACCCTGCAGACAACAGGTAAATGACGTAATCGTTGTTTTCCATGTTCGTGAGGTGAATATGTTTACACGGCTTTACACCGGGTGCCAGTGTTTGACATGCGTTTGACCAATCACCGTACACTTACGTCACTGATAGTTCCTATAGTGCTGGTTTAGACCCTACTATGAAGTAGGAGCTAATTTAGTTCCCCCAAAAGGAGTTCCTAGAACTAAAATTGTTCCTAATAGCGGTGCGAACACGACAAAGTCTGGGTACTTCAGCCAATAGTTCTAAGAACTATAAAAAGGTTCCTTCAGTGCGAAAGCCCCTATACTAGACTATACAAACTACATCCTTTAACACTACATACTATGTTCTACATACTACACCCTGTTTCTTTCGAATCTGTAAATGGTGCTCTAGGCAAAGACTAAGTCTCATTTAGTTATGCAGGTCAGAGAAGGACCCAGAAGGAGAGAACTGAGCGGGGAGACACAAGCAGTGTGAATGAATGAGACCCAAAGATTGAGGGAGCGAAAGGCTGTTAGAAAGCAGAGAGAAAGGGTGGAAAAGGAGGAGTGAAAGAGATGAAAAGAGGATACAGAGCACTGAGGGGAGAACCGAGGTGAAAGACGAGAGCGCGGCAGTAGAGAGAGGCAGATTAGAGGAAAGCGGAGCACGTCGCCCTGTGTCTGCGGCTTTGGGATAGCAATAATGATTCTTGTTGATTGACAAGCCTCACTTGCACACGCTCACACGCACTCTCTCAGACACTTGCGTCCTTGTTGGTATAAAAGCATCGCCAAGAAAGCGCATGCCGCAGAGTAATGAGCCATGAGATTCCACAACTGTGCAAATAACAACGTGCGTGTGTGTGAGGCCAGTATCTTGGCTGCTGGATATTGTGCTGGCGTTCTGTCAGGAGGATTAGAGAGCAGCAAGACGAGACTCTTTATCTCGCTATATCCCTCACTCTGTGCGTGTATGTGAGAGATACATATGTATCTTGGTTTTACTCTAGCTGAGAGATGGTTTGCTAGTTAATGCATTATTGTCTGCGTGCGTGTGTGTGTGTGCCCAGTTGCGTGCTAATGGGAGGCTAATATCCCCCAGATGTCCCTGTCAAAATCCGTCTCCCACCGCACACATACATACTCTCGCTCTTCAGCCGAGGGAATTCGTGCACTCACGCAAGCTAATTTGTGTTGTCTATGACGAGGTGTGAGGGACAAGACACGCATTCCAGTGATGCACAACTCTCCGCTGTAAGCCCCAGGGTGTGTGTGCGTTTTTAGCAAGCTGCTTTTGTTCTGTTGATTTTTAAAGGCATTAAGGTCTTTGCTCCCCTTTTGCTAATTGAGTGATTCACTTAGGTTGCAGAGCACGCACACTTCTGTGCGTGTATGTGTGTGTGGGGTAGGTGCGGTGAATCCGGTCTCAAGGGTTCTCGGGGTAGGACTTTAATTAGCCTGTTGAAGGAGAGGAGCACTTTACGCAGGCTGGAACAGTTTGCCCATGAGGATGGGTTCTTGTGCGCATACGCACACACATACGAACAGTTGCACAGTTGGTGGTCTGCGTGTTGAAGGTTCTCTAAGGTGCTTTTGTCTCGGCCCAATATATTAGTTCCGCCAGTTTCATCTCCACCAAACTAAATCATTGCATTTCTAAGGGGACTGCTGATGTGAAGTGGATCTGACTTTGTGGCGAGGATGTGATTTACAAATGTACTGCTTGTGTAAATTTGCGCATCTCTGTGAATATTGGTAATGGTAGTCAACTGATACATATTTTTCAGTTAGACATTATCGAGACAGTTTATGTCCGTAAACAAAATTTCGAATGCTTATTTTAGACAATATTTACTCAATTCAGAAAAAAATGTAAAAATACAAACTTAAAAAAAATCTATTCTATTATTTCTAAGTGAAAGTAAAAACTTACAAAATTAACCGATTTTGTGATCAAATTTCATATACAAATGTAAAAAAAACAACCTTAATTTACTCTATTTACTAGAAAAACAACAAAAGCAAATGGCAAGAATCAGGTTATCGCTCAATTCAGATCATTTTTAAGTTGCGAAATATCCAGTTAATTGTCTTTGCTGATATATATTGGGTGTTTACCTATTCAGTAATGTGTGTTTTTGTTGGCTATGTGGTCTTCTGTCTTTGGCGTTCTTGCTTGCATACGTGAGAGAGATTTCCTCTGCGTGTTGGGGCTCTCGTTGGCGCTGTGTGTGTGTGTGTGCGCGACTGAACGGGGAATATGATGAATAATGGAACAGATGTGGAGCGTGCTCGGTTTCTCTCCCTCTCTCGGCCTTGTGCTCACCCTTTCATCGTCTCTTTCCCTCGCTGCTGCATCTCTCACTCTCTATTCTTCCACTTTAACGTCCGTCCGTCATTTCTCCTTTCCTGTTCACTGTTGCTTCCCTTTTCATTTGATTTCCCTCTCTTATCTTGCTCTTCCTTTCATGTTTCTTCTCTTTTCCCTTCCGTCCTTCTCTGCCGTTTGATGCTATCGCTTAAACGTGCCTCTTTTGCTCGGGCTCTGGTCACGTGACGCAAAATAGAAAGCAGACGAACGAAAGGGTGCATCAATTTTTCTAAATCCTTTCGTTCTCTGTCCATCCCTGCTGCCGTTCATTCTCCTGCTGTCAGTCTGACTTACCTAACAAGACCTTAAGGAAGCTTCTGTCGGTTTGATCTGTGTGTGTTTTGCCCTTGATGAAATCGTAAATCCCAGATTTGTGTTCTTACCATTTTTTGTGTTGTTTCTTTCCTGTTATATTTGCAAGTTGAGGCTGATTTTATAAAAGCGCAAATTTGTACAGTAATGTTTGTTTTGGTATGTGTTGTGAGGTTTATTTCAGAAATTACACTGAAAAGTTGGCTAATATATTCCTAGAATCTGAGGCCACAAAATTCTGCATGGTTTTATTTGATAATTTTTTATTCTTTATTTAAAACACATTTGTGCTGTAATATTTATATTTTCTATCTCCCCGCTCTTTGAATGTTCATTGTATATTTTCTCTTTCAGCTGTTTTTTTTTTTCATTCTCAGCTTATTTTTATGCATTTTACCAAATGTTACATTTTGCAGAATTATGTAGATTTTCACAAAATTGGCATGAGCGTAGTATTAGTATTAACTCATTTAATCTCTCTTTCTCTCTAGCTATTCCTGTTCTCTCTGATGGATTTTGTGGCGATTCCATAAGGAAGTTCTCCTCTGCTATTCCTTCTCACATTTCTGACAAACGGCAGCGATTCAAGGAGCACCGGAAGTCAGTGGGATCCTCCTCGCCCTCTCCGGACCCCGACAGCACCTTTCCATCTCGTTTGCGCCGCCACGGCGACCCTGAAAAGCCAAAGGGCAAGCGGCAGTGCAAGACCAAGCACCTCGGCCAACAGGAGCGCAGGATGCTGTTGCAGTCGACCAATGAGGAGTGTCCTGAACTCAGCCCCGCCCACCAACACAAGGTAAGCGCTGCTGCACATGTCGATGTAATGACAGAAGGTCGAGGTGCTCGTTTATCCGCACGAGAATGTCCTTCCTTTGTCTGTGTGTGCGAGACCAACCATGCTCTTTGCTTTGGCTCGCAACCCAAGCGTTCTCCCCAGGCTCAGCGAGGAACCATTTAAAAACGTGTCTCCAATCACAACAATGTTAATCATCCCAATTAGGGAAGCATCGCGGCTCTCTGGGACGGCACAACGGATGCGGGAGGGGGTCATAGCGTGTGTGTTTAGAGTGCGGTTGCTTTGACCTCCTCTTGTGCTGAAAGGCAGTCTCCCAGCGGAGAGACGCAACCGAGGGGGAGGGGAGAAGTGAAGGCCGGGTCAGAATTCTGGTCTCTTTCTCTCTCCGTCAAGGAAAATGATTCCCCAGTGAACACGCTGTGCATTCTTTAAATAACACAGCCTGCGTTCTCCCCGCTGCGATCTCGCATGCAGATGTAGCGCGCACACACTCATAGCCCGCATTCTGCAGCCGAACACAAAAACACACACACACCTTGAGTTTACATCGTTTACAGCAGACAAACGCACTCATATGAAAATATTATGTAGGTGTTTACACAATACGGTGTGTGCGGGTTTACTTAATTTGCGAAGATAAATACATTTTCCAAGTCATGACACTGGAGACATCCAGTATGTCCTCAATTGGGAAAAATGACTCAAAGTTTAAATGTCTGGTGGTTTCATTATATTTATATATTTATCTTTTATTTTATTAATAAAAATATACTTATTTATT
>RJVU01000282.1:1983344-2087796 GCA_003731715.1 Anabarilius grahami | reverse complement strand
ATTATGTAAATATTTATTATGTAAATATTTATCATAATAACATTTATATAATATTTCTAATATTTTTTGTTTCATTCCTAAAATGTGTTTTTAAGGGGTCGGATTAGGGTTGAGTTGATCTTGGTCTGTCTAATCTGTATGTTCTCATTCAGACACCCAAGTAAATGTCAATGGTTGTATTTTGAGACGCTCATTTTCTCTGCGCTGTTACGGCTCTGGCAGAGCTGTGAATGTGCGTGCGGTGTGTGTGTGTTTACTCTGACAGCTGCTGCGCTCTGGAACTCCTCTGGGGTGGGTGGAGTTCCCGCCCCGATCACCCCTCCTTTTCCCGACCTTCAGTCTACTCGCATGAACTTGCGGCCTACACACATACACACATACAAGGCTCTCATCCGCCCGCCCTACTGCGCTCCACAGATAGAGAATTCGCACACGGAAGGCGGGAGAGATAAAGGGAGTGGGAGAGAGCCAAAGTCTTCCGTTGTTTCCTGTTTAACTTTCCCTGCCGGGGGAACACAATCGCTGACGGATCGGCGTCTGCAGCTTTCCATCCAGCTCGCAAGCAAACACGCAGCCCTAGAGCCGAAAACAGAAACGTTCAAAGAGGAAGATGCATGTTGTTCTGTTAAAAAAGTGTTTATGGGACATTTGTAGTTGTGTAAATAGTCTCGGCCCATTTAACTGCCGGCCAAAAATAACCTTGCTGACCATGCGGGGTGTGTGAGCGAGGAACCTTTGTTGACAGTCATACTTTTGTTCTTGGTTTATGGTGGGAAACACTGTTTCCTGCACTGCCGCTGAGCTAAGTTTTCCACTACTGCGGGAAAAAAAAAATCACACAACTATGTGGGAATAGTTACTTCACATTTGTCAGTTTACACAGTAGGGGTGGGCGATATGACCAAAATCTTATATCATGATATAAGTAATTTTATATCACGATAACAATATTTGTATCACGATATAGTTATTTTTCCTTTAAATAAGGTTATGATATCAACATTTTTCATAATTTCATCATAAATATCATTAAAAAAAACAAATACTGTCTAAAAAAATCAAACTTACTGAAGACAAGTAAACAGTGATAAAGAAAAAGCAAAAAAAAACAAACTACAATAGAACAAAGACACAAATTAAATAGACCTATACCTAATAGTCTTTACTGTGTAAATTAAATATACATTTATTCTTATTAAAGTTACAAAAGCAAGCAGTCAGAGATTTTCTCCCTTTTTTTGTTTTGTTTTGTTTGATTAGCATTAATAATGACAGCAGGCAAATTTGGATGCTGTCCCTTTAAGACCAACTGCACCGATCCATTATACTCATGCCTTGTCTTTCTTAACTGTACCTTCACTTAAGACATAGCCTAAATGGCTCTGTTTACTTGCAAGTACGTGGTCACTTTGACACACAAATGTGTATTTAACCATTCAAGCCCAGTTAGTCAGCAAAAAGCTGAAATTAGTTGTTTTTCACTGCTAATTGTGCTTCAATGGTTTAAAACCACTTGTTTTAAAAACACAATGCTTAAAATGCATGCAAACGATAAGCTTTCGTGACCGCGCAGCACAGCAAGGTCACATGAGGGTAACCACGATAGAGTGATAGACCTCTACCAGTTGACAAATTTCTACCGGTTAATCGTATCTACCGGTATATCGCCCACCCCTAATACACAAATATTTTTAAAGGAATTTCAAATTTGAGTCTCTCGCTGATTATACCGCAGTGCCGACCATGAACTTGTCACTGTGATTAATTAGCGCTGCATCCCGCCTGTCTCTTGGCACCAAGCGATTGTAGCTCTGTCACTCTTTTGTCCGCTCTGTCTTTGTAGAGAGCGTCCGCCTCACCCTGTTTGTGGCGCCACATACTGTGACTTTCAAAGCCTGTGTGTAATGGTGTTGCGATCTGTCATAAACGCTAAAGTGATGCATTTTTATTCCCCCGTCAGGTGGTGAAGCGTTCTGCCCAGAAGCGGCCAGCATCTCTTTCCGATTACGAGTCTTCTCCGGTCAAACCTTGTCCCCCTTCTCCTGCCTTCCAACCCGCGGCACCCCCGACCCCTCCATGCGTCGTTCCGGATGTACCGGTACCTCCGGTCGCCCCCGCACCTCCAGTGTCAGCGGAGCCGCCAGTCAGCAGGCCCATGCCACCCGAAGCACGCCGACTCATCGTCAACAAGAACGCGGGCGAGACTCTACTGCAGCGAGCTGCGCGGCTGGGATATGAGGTAAGCGTGCATTTGCGCGCGTGTGCGCAACTGTCTCTCTCTCTCTCCGGCTGCCCTCTCCTGCTCTCTTCGCATCTCATTATTTCTGCGTGAGACTGAGTCTGACATGCGAGAGCCCCTGACAGGCACAGAGCGATCGCTTGGCGTACACACACACACAGTTTTTTTTTTTTTCCCCTTCTTGCGACGCAGCCTCTCGCTTCCCCACACACACACACACATACGGGCTGTCTCATCTCTTTCTCCTTTCGGCTTTTGCACTCCCACTCAAACCTTTCTCACTCACATTCATTCCCGTGCTTTCACAGGCGCGCTGTTTCTCGCACTTTCTCGGTCTTGTCCTTGCTGTAGAACTGGAAAACCTTAACCCTTTGCACTCCGTCTCTGATCTTGTAGTCTGCTTTTTTTTTTGTTTAATATGAATGTCAGTAGAGTGTTTGATGTTTTTGTAACTGCAGTATTTTTAAAGACAACATGACACGGTATTTAAAATGCAGTTACATTTCGCAATATGACTCTTGTTTTTTACAAATAAAACAGATTTTTTTTTAATAGGAAATAGTTTGATTGGATTGGATTATTATGTTGATTGAATTTTGCATTGATTGCATCCTTGCGATGAATATTTGCACTTTTTTCCCCCCGCATTGTCTTATACATCTGCATTTTTTGATTGAAGATTGCGAAAACAAACTTTCTTTTTAAAACGTGCACTGAAAAATTATGGGTAACAAGACTTGCGACTTTTATTTTTATTAAAATTCAGGATTTCTTGTCTTTAAATATTGTAAAGTTTAATGTCTCTGCATGAGTAATTCAACCAAACATGCATTGGTCTCGTTGTTTAGTAGATTCCCTGCTGTTCCGGAATTCAACCGTATTCCACAGTTCTGGAATACGGTGGTTCCGCGGGTTCTGGAATGGCGCGGCGTTCCGTGTCCAATTTGTGCAGATTAATGGGGAGCTGGATTAGTTCCGGCAGTGCGTCTGAAAGGACTGGCACGGAGAACAGGAAATGAGCGATTACTGCTGCGAGCGCATGATTTCTCTCCTTCCCCAGCCCTCCCCCCTTCCTCTCTCGCTCCGCAGCGGTGCCTTGAATTCCACTGAAAGGGAAAGTTTCTTATTGCAATTTACGGAGCATTTTTATCATTGAGACAGTGGTGCTGTTCCAGAATAGATCACGCTTGTGTGGTGTCGGAATCAAGCTAGTTTTACGCTTAGTCTTTTTCCTGTTTTTCCCATTTGCTACTTTCATCTTTTCTCTCGTTCTGCCTATAATATGCATCCACATGTGTCTGTGGTTTGTTTTCTCACAACTAGGGATGCCACGTTCCGTTGTGTTCCATTCCTTCCATTTTTTGTGCTTGAAGTGGCTGCACACACACACACACACACACACACACGTTTGCAGTTCCCCTCCCCCTACATCTCTTGTTCGCTTGTTTGCGTTTCTTCACCTCCCTTTAGCTCTCACGCCAAGAGTTTTACTGCAACACACACTCTTTCATTACATTCCGCCAGTGCTGACGTCTAGCTTGCGTTACGGTGCTGCTTATTTACACTTGTGTTTGGTTGTTGCCTCCCTCTTTTATGACTCAGACAAAACTGGCCTTTGTGTGCTGATTGAAACCTATCGTTATGTGTGTGTATGTGTATGTGTGAGAGCCCTATCCGTCGCTCTCTCTCTCTCTCTCTCTCTCTCTCTGTCTGATTCTGCTGCGGTTGCTAGACTCTGTCGGTAATTCTGCTCTCAGGCAGAATGGCTCTTTGCCATTAAGGTCCAATCAGCGATCTGACAAGTGCTCTCCGTAATCTCCACGTTAATTAATCATTCGGCTGGAGGTGCTAAACACGCGCTGTTTTAAGCCATTAGCCGCCCGTTCCGCACACCTCCCGATCTCTCGTCGCCCAAACTAACGCCGGCCATTAGCGGCCCATGGAAAGAGGGGGAGATTTTTCTGCGTTTGACCACAAAAAAGGTTGTTGGTTCTTACAGAAAAGGATTGCCATTTTGTATTTTGTAGTTGATTTAAAGACTAATTTTAGATTTTTTCACACACATTTTTCTTTGACTACTGCTAGTAGCTTATAGCTAAACTATTTCCAAATAGCGAAATTTATTATTTTTGTGAAAAACCAACCCTAATAAGAAAAGCTAAACTGTTGATGAATAGCTAAACATTGTTTACAAATAGATAAACTAATTGTGACCTAATATCTAAAATGATTTTCTAGAATCTACTGTTTATCAATTCTATAGCTAACTCTTGTTTACGAATAGCTAAGCTCTTTATGAATAGCTTAAATGTTGTTCATGAATGGCAAATTTTTTTTCACTATTAGCAAAACTGTGCACATATACTTGAACAATTTACAAATAGCTAAACTGTTTAGAAATAGCTAAACCGTGTGTGCGAATAGTTGTTTTTTTTTGTGCGAATAGCCATGTATAAACGAATTGTGAGCTAATATCTAAACAATTTTACACTAATATATGAATATTGTTTCCAAATAGATCCGTTTNTTATTATTTTTGTGAAAAACCAACCCTAATAAGAAAAGCTAAACTGTTGATGAATAGCTAAACATTGTTTACAAATAGATAAACTAATTGTGACCTAATATCTAAAATGATTTTCTAGAATCTATTGTTTATCAATTCTATAGCTAACTCTTGTTTACGAATAGCTAAGCTCTTTATGAATAGCTAAATGTTGTTCATTAATGGCAAATTTTTTTTCACTATTAGCAAAACTGTGCACATATACTTGAACAATTTACAAATAGCTAAACTGTTTAGAAATAGCTAAACCGTGTGCGAATAGTTTTTTTTTTTTGTGCGAATAGCCATGTACAAACGAATTGTGAGCTAATATCTAAACAATTTTACACTAATATATGAATATTGTTTCCAAATAGATCCGTTTTAGTGAATAGCTAAACCGTTTATTAAAAAAAAGCTATTCTGACGCAGTAAACATTGTTTTACTAATACGTCAACAATTATTTTTCAATTTTAGCATTATTTTTTCATCATTATTTTTGTAATGTGCACTCATAAGCTAAAATAACTTCCCCTCCCTCTTGCGACCACATATATTCTCTGGTGACGTGTTTAGTGGCGCGAGGGCGGGACAAACTGTCACTCACATGAGATCACAGCAATAGCAAGTCCCGCCCTACATTTATTCTTGTTGAAAAAGCTATCGCAACTTCCATTTCATGTGGACTTTAACAATTTACCAATAGCTAAACTGTTTAAAAAAAAGCTAAACTGTTTGTGTACGATTAGCTTTGCTAGCTAAACTAACTGTGAACTAAAATCTAAACTCCTTTTTTTTCACGTATAGCTACACTGTTTACGAATAGCTAAACTGTATTTGAATTACAACCAAATATATTTTTACTAGCTAAATGGCTTTTTTTTTTCCTAATGAGCTTTCCCCCCCACATTGCAGCGAGCTACAGTGTTCCGCTAGCGGTGGATTTTCTCGAACGCTTGTGGAGAGCGTGGGCTCTCGTTACCGCTGAGTCTCAGGGCTTTGTGATTTTCCCCGCTGGCGCTCGGGGTCTAATTCTGCTCTAATGGCTTTATAAATGCGCTTGGTGACATCGGTTAAAGGCGGCTGTTCTCGCGGGGCTGTGCGTGCGCCACAGATACAGTGGGGGAGCGGCAGAGCGCGCAGCGGAGGGCACTCGGCGCCGATCCGTGCGGCGTGTGTGTGTCAGAGGAAGCGAGATAAAATGTAATCTTTCCCACCCCGTATTCCTCATTTCTCTCTCTCTCTCTCGCTCACTCGTTCTCCTCCCCCTCTACACCCTCACGTCGGCCCTTAGCAGGTGAGGACAGACCTTCCGTCCGCGTGTGTGTTTTTTCTGTCAGTCGACAGCGGCTTGTTTTTCTAGTCCTCGTTCCGTTCCCCCTCCTTTCCCCTCCCGCTCTCCTGCCTCAGACAGGAAGCCGCTCTCTCGCTCTGTGTGTATGTGTGTGTGTGTGTGTGTGAGAGAGATAAGCCGCGAGCAGCGCACTGAGCTGCCAGCGCGCTCTGTGTGTGTGTGTGTGTGTGTGTGTGTGTAAGCCACGAGCAGCTCCGCGGCGCTGCCAGAGCTCGGAAATATGACATGACTGCGCGGCCGAACCTTTCAACACAGACCGCGGCAGCTGCTCCGTTTCTGTGTGTGTGTGTGTGTCTGTGTGTCTCAGAGCGCGAGAGAACGAGAGTTCACACACTTAAACGTGGCACTCCATCTTGGTCCCAGCGCAACAGCAGTAAACATGCAAACGGCACGTAGTTTTGCGCGCGCTCTCGTTTCCATTTTCTCATGGGCACGCACCTTCAAAACAAACCGTTCTTGGCTTGATGAAACTCCTGGGCGCCTTCGAGCGGTTCTCTGCGCGTGTGTGTGATTGAGTCATTTTGGCTTGCATCGCAGGCATCAACCAAGCGCGAGTGGAAAAACCTGCGTGTTTTCCACAGTTGACTGCATGAGCGTGTCCGCTGGTCAGGCAGTCCGTTCAAGGCCGCGTACTAAGGATCTTTTGATCTAGATGTAGACCGCAAAATACAGCCTGTGACCTGAAATAACCCTGTCGCATGCATTCACTGCAACTTAATCTGATTTTAATTCCCTTTCAGATTATTTGCAGTTTGCATATTTTAGAATAAAAAAAACCCGGAATGTTCGAGGTTCCATTTTCCTGATTGAGTAATTGGAATTATTTAATCACTAAAATTTATTTAAAGGCATAGCTCACCTAAAAAAAAAAAAAAAAAATCTTTGATCATTTATTTAGCCTACTGTATGAATTTTTTTTTACTTCTGTGTAACTTCCATACAATGAAAGTCAACAGGGTTGTCAATGTTGTTTATTGACTAGACACAAACAGAAATGTACTTCTTTTGTGTTCCACAGAAGTATGTCATACAGATTTTAATGATAGGATCAATAAACGATGACACAATTTTTTTTTTTTTGGGTGACCTGTCCCTTTATAAGTGTCAGCGTTCACGTGTGAAGAATGTTTGCAGTTTAGTAACCAGCAGAATGTGTGTGTGTATACATAGGGTCAGTGAGGCGTGTGTGTGTGTCGCACCCTGTTTTGTCACTGTCTGCTAAGCCTGAGCAAATAGCAGGATACAGACCTTCAACTCTCAGAGCGACAGCAGTTATATCTTGCAGTCTCGGCCACAGACGCCTCCGGACCGCCCAAAGTCTGTTCACTGACTGTCTGATGCATATTGCACACGAAACTGGAAAGCATTTTCTTGATTTGGCCAGCGCTAAACCGATTGGCTGACTTTATGAAACTTCCGGGACTAAGGGCACACAGGGAGTGTTTTTTTTTTAAATCTGTCTGCCTGCTGGGTTAATAGTACGATTGCTTTTTTGGAAGAACTAATCACTGGATTTGACAAAGGTCTTTGAGAGATATTCAGAGTTTTATGCCCTGTTATTGTGGTATAATCTATCCCAGGTTAACCCGCCCTTAAACGGCATGTAAAAACAAACTTTGGTTTGCAAGCTGCCGTTTAGTCAAAGGTCTGGCTGAGCAAGACGATATCACATGTTCGCGCACGTACACATTCACACTCGTCCGCACGCTCAGTACCGTCCTGGCCGGCTGTCAGGGAAATTCCTGATCCGTTAATGATGTACTTCTTTTGTGGAGGCCACCTCAACCCTTTCCCCTCTGTTATCACAACTCCCATTCCAGCCACGGCTCCCTCAATTAAAACCATGCTGAGGGAGTTACGACGCTCCATCTTCCCCCTCTGCGTATCCTGCTCTTTCTTGTCGCTTTTTTTTTTGTTTGTCTCTCTCCCTAGCCGCTCGCTTTCCAATGCAACATGACGTCTGCTCAGTCTGAAGGCTGTTTTTTCCTGAGTTGCATGTAAAATTAGAACATTCGTCAGCACTGTGCGTAGCCAGAGGATCATTAAGAAACCGCTACACATTAGACTCAAAAAAATTCACACACAACTGCCTCAATTCTATAACAGTTTATCAACTGTCTCAGCTTTAGATCTCAGAATTCTCAAACTCTTTATTAGCTGTCTTAGAATACTGGATCTCTTTATAAACTGTCTCAGAATTCCAGAACACTTTATCAGCTATCCTACAATTCTGTGACTCTTTATGAACAGCTTGAGAATTCTAGAACACTTCATTAGCTTTCTTAGAATACTCTATAAATGTCCATTCTAGAATGTGCATTGTAATTCTGGAGCTATTTATCGACTACATTGGACTAAAATTCTTTATCAGCTGCTTCAGTTTTACAACTTTTTATCACCTGCGTTTGAGTTCTAGATCTTTTTGAACTACCTAAGAATTCTAGAACTCAGTTGATTCTGAACTCTAGAACTTTTTATCAGCTGTCTTAAGCTGCATTTCCACCACAGGAACTTTCCCCAGGAAGTAGGAACTTTGGGGTGGTACTGAGTGTGTTTCGCAGGAACCAGGTCTTAATGAACTTCCGGCTAAAAAAATTCCCCCTCAAAGAGTACCTGCTTGCGAGGTAGTACTTTTTCAAAGTTCCGGAACTTTCGGGGGTGGGACTTCAGCGCTGAACATGCTGATTGGTTGAGTTCACGCAGCATTTTGATTGGTTGACTCCACGCAGCATTTTATTTCAACCATCGTTTTTTTAAAGTCTGATGCAGTGCGTGCAGTAAGAGTTGTTTGATATTCGAATGAACAATGGAGTTTAACAAATACGACCGATGGACTGACGATGAGGTTCAGGCTTTATTAAGCTCATATGCAGAGGACGAAATCCAGTGGGAACTTGAAAGTCGCGCGCTGTCCTACGTCACCGGACTATCTTCACGGTACTTTAGACCGCTATGGAAACGCAGCTAGCGATAGGTCTGGGGGAAAATAGTTCCTGGGAAAAAGTTCCTGAGACAAATTGTTCCGTGAAATTTCGGTGGAAACGCGGCTTTAGAGTTCTGACACGCTTTATAAACAGATTTCAGAATTCCGAGGAACTGCTTGAGAATTTTAGAACTCTTAGTTAGCTGTCTTAGAATTCTAAAATTCTTTATAAATGCCCATTCTGGAACAGTTTCTCAATATCCTCTGAATTGGAGAATTCCTTATACTACATTGAATTCTACCTCATTTCCAACTACATTGGACTTTTAGAATTTTATTATAAACTGCTTTGGAGTTCCAGAACTTCAACTACTTGAGAATTTCATAAATCAACTGCCTCCATATTCTAGAACACTTCTCTGAGATTTCTGGAAATCTCTCTAAATTGCCTTATAATTCCAGAAGTCTTCATGAGCAGAGTTTCTCTTGAACCTCTTGAAATTCTAGACTTGAGTTTGAACTTGAATCACAGAGGGGGGCGGCCAGTATCAGAATTCAACTAGAGCCTAGCAGTGACCCAGACTGGTTTCAGTTCAGGTCTGCCTTGTAAAGCTTCCCCTTCTCTTTCCTGAGTGTCTTTCTTTCTCCCAAGGCGAGCTGTAGTTCTTGCTCTTTTATTTTTTATGATGTGGGTTGGGTTGACTAGGCTTTGAGGTTGTGGTAAAATGGTTGCAGTATTGAGCTGTCCTGCGTCTTGTTTTGTGGGATTGCTGTTGTGAAAGGGTTAAGTGTCTTGAATGATGCATTGATTGCAGTTGTTAGCTGGGAGTCGTTTTAGCAGGGGACAGCGGGGGAGGAAACGCTACAGCAAAGAGCAGTTCTAAGGAGAAAATCACGACAAATCTTTTTCTCGCTAGGCTGTGTAACACAGCTTTATTGTCTGTTTAATGTAACACTCAGCTCTCCTGCCTGCAAACATCCCCACTGAGGAACTCCCTGAGGCAGGAGAGAGAGAAAGACCGTGCTGGAAAGGGAATGAGGCGATGGAAACATAAACGGAAATAGAGAAATTCTCCCTTGAACCGCGGCTCGCTTTCAGTAATTGAGCGTGGTTGGTGTGTGTGTGTGTGTTTTACCTTCCATGTGTTTTGGTCCACCTCTCCAGGCTGACGGGAGTGAACATCCGCGCTGGAGCGAGAGCTTCCCGTTTGGGCTCGTTAACGGCTTGGCGCCCCTGCTAACGGCTTGGTTTTTTTTTTTAGTCGTGCCGACGGCATGCCGTATCCTGGATACGGAGCCGGCGGGAAGCGCGAGGCAGAGCTGCTGGCAGCAGCGTGGGGCAGGTCGTACCACTGTGCGACTCCATCGGGGGAGGGGTTGAATGCGCTCTCTGAGAAGCTGCCAGGGTTGAAGTGCGAGCGCTACGCCTCCTGAATCCTAATGCCCTCATTCGTCTGAGCGCCGAGTGGACACCGGCCCTCCCCTCTCTAGCCCATCTGTGTGTGTATGTGTGTGTGTGTGTGTGCGTGCTTGTTTTTGTTGCCGCCATGCATGAGGCTCGCGGTGATGGATGTGGGAGTTCCTTTAAATCCGAGCTTGCAGAAGAACTCTCCAATTAATTCCATGAGGGCTCTCTGTAATTCTAGCCTCTTCCAGACAATGTTCTTAATCAGTGTATGCGAATGGCGGGAAGCGCTAAGGGGGCGATCTTATTGACATCAACTGCTATAATGCCAAAATAAATTGCGTAAATCTCTGTAAAGGTATGATATTTTTTTTAGCAACCCAACTTACAATTTCCGATAATTTCCGATTTCCCAAATCATAGAATTCTATTGAATCGTGCCAGCCGAGAACACCCTAACAACCACATGGTAACATGCCAACGACTGCTCAGGCCACCCTAGCAACCGCATTTTAACATTTGAACCAAAACTCAAAACACCTTAGCAACTGCATATCAACACCCTTAGCATGTTATTGGGTTCTTTTGGCTTGGGTTGGTGCGCAGAGGGCTCTCCGGTGGGACCCCGTGTGTCCCAGACATTTTTAGGCGCCAAAATATCTTAGAGGTGTGAAAATATGGAAGAATTGCTGCCAACACAAACATCCCGGCAGCCGGTTTTGCACGGGCAAGCACCGCTCACATTTCCCCCACCTTTCAAGTCGCTCCTACGCTGCTGCTGCTTGTAGACTCGCACACACACATATTGCCGTCTCAGGCGTCTCGTATAGAAAGTGAACAGCAGGCTTGGGGCAGGATTCGTCTGTAAAACCCCTGATACCTCACACATCAATAATCAGCTCTGGGCAGAACTGTCTGTCTGCTCTCTGCCTGTCTCTCTCTCTTTCTCTGCGCTCTTTAATGGTGTTTAATGAATTTCATTCCTCGCTGCACCATAGTAACCGCTCGTCTTCTGTCTCCCGCTCTCTCGCTCGCTGTAGGAGGTGGTTTTGTACTGTCTGGAGAATAAAGTGTGTGACGTGAATCATCGGGATAATGCTGGTTACTGCGCGCTTCACGAGGCCTGTTCCCGTGGCTGGCTCTCCATCGTACAGCACTTACTGGAGCACGGGGCTGACATCAACTGCAGCGCACAGGACGGCACCAGGTAAACACATGCATGTACTCATGATATCACCTAAATAAATGAGCCAAAACAAAAAGCTACAAATGCAGGACCGGTTTCCATGACTTCCCGTGCTTTCGTCACACTGCGTTTGAGAGCATGTGCGTGCCGCTGTGGCGCTGATAATTACACGTGTGCACATGTGCTGACGCGCGCACACTCGATGTCAGTAATTATATGTTTGGTAATAATGGCTTTACAACAACAGAAGAGGCCGAGAATCTTAGCTTGGATAATTACCGCAAGAAGAGCAGATTAGGCGTGTGAGATCCCTGTCTTCGCTATACACTTAAAAATCCAATTTCATTTAGCGTTCCGATTCCTGTCGGAAAGATGAATGACAGTGACAGGTTTTAATGACTGTTTTATTGGGCAATGCCAGCAGATAAAATTAAGGTAATTACAGACAAGTGAAGTAACTGAACTGTTTAAGCAAAAAAATCTCACAATTACCAAAGAAAGTGAAATTAGAAAATTAAGTTTTGATAAAAAAAGGAAGAAATTTTGATGTCATTTTTTTTTTTGTCCAAAAAGATATGACATCCAAAGTATGTAAGGTAGTACAACTAGATCTCTTTTAATGAATCCAAAAGGTTTTAATTATATTTTGCTACATATAAAGGTATTTTAAAGATTTTGAAGTTTCAGAAGGTCATTCGGTTTAACCGTCCAAAGGCCAATACAGCCATTTCATTTGTGAAAATAAAATATCTTAAAATGTTATAAATGTATATATTTTTTATTCTGGCATGATTTTATAACATCATATATTAACATAGTGCAAAATGATAGTGAAGTCGTTGCTTTGCTATGAGAAAGAATGTCCGGAAAAATAAATTTCATTGATATCATTTGGAGTAACCAATATAAAGGGATCATTTTGGATCAAGTCATGTGGTCTCAATATCATGTGACAGGATGTGACATCATTCAGACACATGGTCATGAAGCAAACCAACTAACCCTCTCTTAACTATTTGAAAAATGTATGTTTTCATTTGCTCATACGCATGTCCCGAAACATCAGGTCATTCAGTATAACTGCTATAAAACATGGAAAATGTTGTAATATTTTAAAAACGTAATACTAATAAATATAAAATGTTTGATTGTCCTTTCGTTAGATAGCTAGCTAGATATCAGCCTGTTAGCATTGTTTGAAAATTTCGTCATTCGGTATAACCAAATGTGTCATTCGGTAAAACCGAAATTTTGGTTAAACCAAATGACTTTTTTTGGTGACAAGCAGTGTTAATTGATTATAAAAACCACATAATCTCTTTCTTAACATGTAGTAAAACTTCAAAATTATTTATATCTCCATTTGTTTTTTTTACTTTTAAAAACCTTATTCGTCAATGACATATAAAATTACAGTTGATATATATAATTACAGTTTTCACAGTTCATGAATAACCTTTAATAATAATAATAATAATTAGTATGTGTTTATTTATAATCAATTGTTCACAATAAGATGTGGAACTTCTATAATAATAATTAGTTTAAATAATTTTTAGTCAGAATTACACTAGCTTTCTCCTAAGTTAAGGTAATTTTGTTGCATTGTGAAAGTTGAGGCGAACTCTATAAAATAAGTAATGTCATAGTCTTTTTTTCTGATGGATTAAACAAGATTAACTGCATTATAAACTTGTTTTTTTGTAAAGTAAGTGATCTGGTCTCTCTTCCAACAGGCCTCTCCATGATGCTGTGGAAAACGATCATCTAGACGTGGTCCGACTGTTGCTGTCATATGGCGCCGATCCGACTTTAGCTACCTACTCGGGCCGCAGTTTGCTAAAGATGACCCACAGCGACATAATGGAGTGTTTTTTGTCTGGTAAGAGCGCGCTGTTCCTCTCTTCCACCTCTATTCCCAGAATTTCCCTCCTGTAGCAGTGGAGGGTTCAGCTCCGCTTGGCTATCTGGTTACTAAGCAACAGCTGGAGCGGAGGAGAAGCCTTTAGCACCGGCAAATCAGCTTTCCCTGAAAGGAGATTATGTGTGTGTGTTTGTGCGTGTGCGTGTCTTTATTTGGTCTTGTGTGGCGTGTCTTTTGAAGTGTGTACGGGCTTGTCTCATATTTGGAAAAGCTGGGCTGTATTATTGGAACCATAATCTGGGCCTAATCTAGACCCATACAGCCATCTAAGATAAATATGGAGTATTGTTTTTATGGTTTTAAAACAAAAAAGCTTTTTACCTCATTTTGACCCCTTGATTTTAAACGGCTTGACTTATTTTTCCCACTGGTGGTTCCTGAAAGATTAAGAGCTTTTGCACTGCATTTCAAGAAAACACCTGGTAGCTTGATGGGACTTTTCATTGTGTTTTTTTATTATTTTTTTGTAAAGAAAGAAAAGTTTTAGAGATCTTGATCTTGCTTAAATGATATTTAAAGCTACAACGTGTCATTTCTGCACTACTAGCAGGACCAAACTGAATTGAAACTTGTTTGAAAACAGTCATTATTTTCACAAACACTCCTTCCATTGGTCCGACAAATCCCACCAAAACTTGCAAGTGGCTGCAAGATTGTTCCTATGTCAGGCCACTCGAACAAAGAAATCGCAATTCTGCTTGGTGCCTCTAGTGACGTAGAAATTCCATATTGCATACTTAAATGCATCAGTTACACTTTCGAAACTGTGATTTAATGCCATACGGAAAGTGTTAAATACTCGTGCTGCTACTTGTTTGCCTGACCTAAATCTGTCATTTTTTGACAATTCTTCAATTTAAAGTTTAAAAATAACTCCGAATATTCTTTTTAAGAGTTGTTTATACCATCACCTTTTATCGTTAGCGGAGCGTTGACCTTGTCATTGTGCTGTTCGCTGCCTGTTGTGCACGGAGGTAAAGTTTTAATGCTCAAGGTCAGACGTTCACATGGAAAGAGACAAGCTGTGCTCCGGGTGCATGTGAAGATGGCATCGCAGGAGACGTGGCATTTACTGAGACGGCCTTTCCTGTGTTTGTGTTAACACTGACCCCTCTCGCCCGAGCAGAGCCGCACTGTGACGGTCCGAAGGAGACGCTCTCTCTCTTTCAGTGACAGTAGTCGGGTTTTTCAAGGCACGGCTTGATTAATGGTGTGAAAGTTTCAAGCTGAACTAGAGGGCATCGCGAGACAATTTGTACACAGCCGCCATTTGTTCTTGACGGCAGTCGCAAGTTCTTTCACCTCCAAAGCCGTCTTAATACGTGTGTGTGTGTGTGTGTGTGTGGATTAGCTTCAGGGCTGCCAGTTAAAGGGCAGCTCAGTCACATGGTGGAGGTTCACACTGACTGGCTGCGTGTGTGTTTGATTATGCATGAGTTCGTGAGGCAGGAAAGAGCTCAGCCTGGAAGCGCAGGGCAGCATATTGTGTGTGTGTGTGTGTGTGTGTGTGTGTAAATCAGCAGGCTTGTCCCGTTCTGCTGTCTGCTGCACTGATTTAAAGACCCTCCCCAAATTTGTTTTCCCTCTGTGGGAGCCTTCTAATCAACCGCTCTCCCTCTCTCCCTTTCTTTCTCTCTCTTTCTCTGGGTGGAATTGTTAATGGCTGCGCTGGCAAACGCGGCTCCCATCACCGCTGGCTGTGCTTCGCCGTGCCAAGTGGCATCTGAGCGCGAAACCACATAACGCTTGCAGTGCGTCAAAGCCTCTACATTCTATAGGAGAAAACTGTCATATTGTCGCTAGGTCAATGTGGACTGTTTAGCATTTGCACAATATTATCGGTCGTCATATTGTATCTGCCGAATAGTAGTACTTTTGTCTACTGGTATTTGTTTAATGTGGTTTGTTTAGTTAATGATATTTAATTTCATTTATTTAATTAAAACATTTGACTATATCAGTATTGTAATCAGCATTTTTTTTTTTTTTATATTCATTCTTTTAACCCTCTGGTGCTGTTTGGTCATTTTTGACCAAAAAATTCACTTTTTTTTCATTTTCTTTTTTTTTTTTACTTCACCTGAATAGTACGAAACTTGGTAAAGATTTTGGCACTTGCTATGTGAACACACACATACACACACAAAAAAATCATGGACATGATTCGAAAGGGTTAAATGGTCCTTAAAGTAGGCACACTTGTATCGTTCGCAGTCAAAAATGTCCACATTGGAAATAAATGGGCGGCAAATTTCATCTAGTGGAAACGTGTGGTACTGCGCCCAAACAAATTCTTACTGAAAGTTCATTTTTTGAGATATCAACCTCAAATTTGGAACACAGCTTGTTTAGATTTATGGCTTTGATTTTCTTACAGTTTTAGAGTAAAATGTGTTTTAGAAAATATATATTTCTTATAAAAATTGAAAATGGTATTTCTGTGCATTTTTCATAATGTAAATTTTATAACTTATTCAAGTTCACTTAAAAAAAAAACACAACTTTTTTCACTTCAATAATCTGCCAACTGTCGTCTTTAAAAAGAGACCCAACTTCAGTCTGTGCTCCAAAGCTTTCAAGATTTATGAGGGTTTAAG
Organism: Anabarilius grahami; assembly: GCA_003731715.1. Classification (NCBI taxonomy): domain Eukaryota; kingdom Metazoa; phylum Chordata; class Actinopteri; order Cypriniformes; family Xenocyprididae; genus Anabarilius; species Anabarilius grahami. Next base: position 2,071,622 of record RJVU01000282.1, on the reverse strand, counting down.
TTGGAAAGTTCATTTTCAGGTACATGCTCAAAAAGTGAATAAATAGATAAGTACTGCAAAAATATAATTTAGTACCATAAAATCCCTTAAAAATACAAAATATTAAATAAAAAACATGATCAAACTAAAATATAGTACAATCATTTCATTGAAATAAAAAAGAATTGACATTTTTACTGGCACGTGAGAACAGTACCAGAGGGTTAAATTAATTATCTGCATTTACTTTTCCTTTTACAATATTTAAACAATATTTATTATTTGTCAGCTGTATTGGCATTTGTTTTTTAAATAAATTTTCATTTATTGTAATCATATTTATTTATTTGCTTTAATTTTGTATTACATTTGTAGGCTGTTAAGCATGCCATTTTTATTATTAAATTCATATTTTCATTTTTTTTTTTTTATCATTAGCATCCACTTATGCTAATATTAGCTTGAATTTTGGATTTTTTCTTTTCGATGCTAATATTATAAATCTATACTACTTGGCATATCAGCAAGCATAATGGTTTTCCGCTATTATGCAGGGGGGAAAAAAACAAAAAAACTGCTGTCAGTGTATCTAAGATTTCTGTATTGGTCCATCCCTAGCAGCTTCCTGTTTATATCACTAATGGTCTCATCTCTCTCTCTCTCTCTCTTCCTCACTCTAGATTACTTTGCCGACCTGCAGGGCAGAGTGGACGATGACCCCGGTGTGTACTGGGAGTTTTACGGCAGCGCAGTGTGCGGTGAGTACCATTTTCACACTCGAACACGCACATTCGCACACTCCCACACTAACAGATGCTGCAAGAAACAATGGAAAAGAGAAAAGAATCATGCAGACAGACAGACAGACAGAGAGAGAGAGACCGGTAAACACCTGAAGGTGAATCTCTGTGTGAATCATCAATGTTTGTAGACAGTCATTGATCTACAATTGAAAAAATAGCTTCTCCCTCTCTGATGTTCGCTTGAAAGAATTTATATAAAAATCCCCATCCGCTGGGTGGTGGGGTCGACACCATGGGCTCAAAAATGGATGGCAGCGTTTTTTTATTGCTCTTTTTTTAAATGAATTCTAGCTGCGTAGCGAGAGTTCCCCTGGCTGCCATATATCAGCAGATCGCTCGGTGTGTGCATGTGTGTGAGCGGGCCCATCTCCAGCTGGCCGAAAACAAACCCACTGCTACTGCACATTTTCCCTTGGATTCCTGGAATAACAAAGCCGGGAGAGAAGAGGGGAGGTGTGGAAGGGAGCTGCGCGGCTATTTTTGGGAGCTTTGCGCCGCCTCGGAAAAACCCAAAGCACAACAGAAAGAGGTAGAGGCGCCTGTTTCGCTCCGAGGCGTACGCTGTGCCACTAGCGCGCACAAACGAGTGAAGTGGCTTCACACACAGCTCTTCCCGCAGTGTCGCTTAATGGAAGAGTGCAAATAGAAGAGAGCGACGTGAGAGCAGCGCCACAAAAGCATGTCTCGGCGTGAATCCGACAGGGAGAGGGAAGGGAATTTTAAAGGGATATCATGGGAGTGTAATCCATTGGTAGCTCTCGGAAACACTCGCAGAGTGTGTGTCGTTCCATAATTCACACCCTGTCTTTAATTTCTAAATGATATCCTTCTCTCTTACATACAGAGCCTGCTGACGACTCGTCTGGTTACGATATCCTGGCCAACCCCCCTGGACCCGGCGAAGACGAGGACGAACAGAGAGAAGTTTTCGAATTCGAGTTCTCCGATCGACCGCTGTTGCCGTGCTACAACATCCAGGTGTCTCTCTCACAGGGGTAAGAGAACTTTTTTTTTCGTCCGCAAAACAGTTCTTTTATTAGTAGAGATTGTGGGAAAGTATACATCATTGATCAGGTGAGAATTGATCCAAATTGGCCACGGTACTAGCCTGAAATGTGGAATCCTGTCATAGAGATTCCAGGAACAGGGTTGGGCAACACTGCACTATTTGATCAATGAATGCAATTCATCAAATAGAGATGTTTTGTCAAAATCTGATTTTGCGTAATAGTTGATCTTGAGTTAGCTTTGACGTAGATGACAGGCGTTTCCTTTAAAACCGCACTACCGTGGAGACTGACAGCCAGTGACAGCGTTAGTTTAGCGTTAGTGGAGACGTGAGGCCCGTCGCACTTAAACAGAGCGAGGACAGCAAAAGCGCGCACGAGAGAGAGACAGTCTAGTGACACGCTGCTAAACAGACACAGCTAATTACCTCCCACACAGGCTCTCGCTCTGCCGTTACCGAGCTCCGCTCTCTCGCCACCCCTCCCTCGCTCGCCCGCTCGCTGTCTCGCTCCCAGGCTCAGCTGCCGCGCTCACTGTTGTGTATAATCTTCAGTCTGCGCTTGTCTCTGGCCTTCCCCTCCCCCATTCTCATTCGCCCTCGTTCGCTCGCTCTCCCTCTCGCTCTCTTTCGCTCGGCGCGGCTGGCTGATGCAGTATTAATGGCTTTCTGCTCTCCTCACATTTCCTCCCCCCTCTCGCTTGCCCCTCTCTCCTTCTCTCCCTCTCTCTCTCTCTTCCCTCTCCCACTCCATTCAGCGTTCCGCGCTCCGCAAGAGCCACAGACCGCCTCAAGTGCCATCGATTGAGCGCTGCCTGTTACTGCTTTCCCCGCTGCGTATGTGTGTGCGCGCGTCTGACAGGCTCGGTGTATGGTCTTTGTGTGTGTGTAGCCCATTGTGTTTCTGGGCGAGCAAAGGCCTTGAGAATCTTTGTGTAATTTTGTCTAATTATCTGAATGTGTGTCTGTGCAGGGGCGAGCGCTTGACAAGGTTTATGTGCGCATTCTTTTTTTTTTGTTTTGTCTTTCGTTTGGCGTTTCTAACTTTGTGCACGTGTTCTGACGCATTCAGCCTTGGCGCTCACGTGGACACTGCAAGTTCGTGCCTACTTTGCACATTATTTAATCTCTTCTTTTTAGTATGCTTTGAATTAAATAGACCAAAACATAAAACAAAACCTGACCCCCCCATTCTCTTAAGTGGCGCAAGATAGCGCCACGATGCTAGCATGAAAAACCTAGACACTGCAAGTTTGCATCATTTAATCTCTTCTTTTTAGTATGCTTTGAATACAAAAAAAGCCAAAACATAAAATAAAATAAAACCTGATTTCTTTTCGTTCTCTGAACGGAAAGAGCGCTAACTAGCCGACACAATGCTAGCATGAAAAACCTTGACACTGCAAGTTTACACTTAATTTGTGCATAATTTAATCTCTTCTTTCTTTTTTAGTATGCTTTCAATAAAAAAGACCAAAACATAAAATAAAATAAAGCCTGAATTTTTTTGTCCCATTCTCTGAAGTGGCGCAAACTAGCATCACAATGCTAACATGAAAACCTTGACACTGCAAGTTCGCACCTACTTTGCGCATCATTTAATCTCTTCTTTTTTTTAGTATGCATTGAATGAAAAGGCCAAAACATAATAAAATAAAATAAAATATAAAATAAAACCTGATTTCTTTCCGTTGTCTGAATGAAAAAAGCGCTAACCACGATGCTACCGTGAAAACCTTGACATTGCAAGTTTAAACATACTTTGCACATCATTTCATCTGTTTTTAATAGGCTATAGATTAAAAAAACAAAACAAAACATAAAATAAAATAAAATAAAAACCAATTTTTTCCTTTTTTACTGAAGTGGCGCAAAAATAGCTGACACAATGCTAGCATGAAAAACTTGACACCGCAAGTTTACGCTTAATTTATACATCATTTAATCTCTTCTTTTTTAGTATGCTATCAATAAAAAAGGCCAAAACATAAAATAAAAATAAAAAAAATCAGATTTTTTTCCTGTTCTCTGAAGTGGCACAAACTAGCCGCCACAATGTTAGCATGAAAATCATCTCTTTTTAGTAAGCTATAAATGAATAAAAAGTCCAAAACATAAAAGAAAAACCAATTTTTCCTTTCTCTGAAGTGGTGCAACCTAGCCACCATTGTGGTTGAAGACCTTGCTCTCTTTTTCAGCTAATTGATCTTTCTCTCGTTCCTTTTCTCAGACCCAGAAATTGGTTGCTGCTCTCAGACGTCCTCAAGCGCCTGAAGATGTCTGCCAGAACGTTTCGCGCCACGTTCACACACATCGAGGTGGTGACGATAGCCGAGGCGGAATTCTACAAGCAGGCGTCCCTGAGTCAGCTGTTCTCCTGTCCCGAAGAGCTCGAGGGATTCATGCCCGACAGCAAGGAACTCTTGGATCTGGTGGAAATCAGCGCCGAGCTGGTGGCGCTGCTGGGGTCATCACTCGAATGCCTGGACGACCGCTGGGAGCCAGCATCCAGACCTCGCTCGTGAGCCTCTCTGCACATGCACTCGTACCGACTCTCGGACAGACCCTTAGAGACCTATGGAGAACTAGAAGCAAAGGATATTTTGAGGCAGTTCTTGACATTTCAAGGAACTTCTGGACTGGTAGCCAAAGGCAAAATTCGGTCCCTGTGCAGCTGATCTTTCTGTTTGGCTACAGGAAGGTTTTGGAACTTCTCGACATCTCTTGCGCTCTGCTCGCATACTAATTTTCCTGGTGACGATGCAAACCTGTACATAGTGTACATTCTGCAGATATGGAAAGAGAACGGACTTGAGATTTGGACCACTATCTCTGGCTAACTGAGATATGAAGCCATTCTCGCAACGAGAAACTCTTTCGTTTAAAAGAGATGTTTTCTAAATAGGAATATAAGTATATATACAGTCACTGTATTTTATTTGTGTGTATTATATATAGATATAAATATATATATAAATATAAATAAATATATATATATATATATATGCGCTGCCTTTTTTGTCTTGTTTAGTCAGGTCTTTATTTTATAATTGGAGTTACGATGTTGTAAATACCTAATCTGCTTAGATTGGGGTTTTAATCGTGATGTCAACGTTAAGAGGGTTTACAGAGGCCGGAAGCCCCTTCGGTTCGTCAAGAGTTAATTAGCGCACTTCGTCAGCGATTTTCCTCGACTGGAGTAGACGTTTTTATAGTGTTGACCAGTAACCAGTGTGGGATTTTTTTGGTCTCCCGTGTTAAACTCTAATCTACAAAGCTGTTTCGTACCCTGTACGCAAGCTGTTGCTTTGACTAAGTCACTTATTTATGAGTAGAAATTAAGATATTTTAATGTGGCTTTTCTTTGTAAAATATTAAAGTAATTGTAAAATACTAATCTGACGCTTTGTTAGGCAAAGTCATGCTTGAACTTGTAAATAATGGGTTGACTATTTCAGTAACTTGTTTCTGACGTGTGTTATTATTGTTTTTTTGTTCTGTTTTTTGTTTTTTTGGAGAAGTGTTCGGACTTTGTAATTATATACGCTATCATTTGTATTTATATTTTACCAAAAAAAAGTTCCTTTAAATAAATGGCAATAAAAGATTGTGTACATCTTGTGGTCTTATGTTTTTTTAGTTAATATGACATAAAAGTCGGCCATATTTACTTTCTGGTCTTATTGTGCCTGATTTATTAGTGCACGTTATTTCAAAGGGGGGAAAAAATCGTGAATAAAACTTTAGTTAATTTAGTTTTACTTTGAAATATGTCACATCACAGAAGTAAAAATGGGTTGGGAATGCCAATTCATGTTGTTGGACTGAATCGAGCATGAGATTATAGGGCTGCTCTGATTAATTCATGCACAAACAGATTATTAAACCTCCATGTTTATCACTATAATCGGGGATTAAGGCCTACATTCCATAGCGACTTTTCTGCCATCAGATCAGCTCTGTACAACTGGGAGAGAGACGGCCACATCCTGTGCTGTTGGACAAAACAGGAAATGAAGAGTCGCCGGAAATTAGAGGCCTTAGGCAGGAGTGAGGGAGGCTTTTGTTGGTCTGATGGCAATACGGACATTATGGGCTTGGTTAACGTTCCTTAACTTTAATGCACTTGTCACACTTCTTTCTACTAACCCCTGTAAACTTGAATCTCCTGCTTGTTTGTAAAAGGAATGGTTTTCCAAAAGCAGAGGAGGCAAGCAAGGCTCAAACTAGTGTGTGTATATCTATATATCTATATATATATATCCTTTTAAAATAAAAATTCATCAAAAATGAATTTGAAAAATTCATGACATTTATCACTGTTTAGTTTGAATTAATTTTTAGTACATTTAAATAACAAAACATAAAATGTGTTATTTTAAAGGGTTAGTTCACCCAAAAATGAAAATTCTGTCATTAATTACTCATCCCTTCTACACCCATAGACCTTCGTTCATCTTCAGAACACAAGATATTGTTGATGAAATCTGATGGCTCAGGGAGGCCTCTATTGAGAGCAAAGCCACTGAACCTCTCAAGGTCCATAAAGGTACTAAAAACATATTTGAAACAGTTCATGTGAGTTCAGTAGTTCTACCTTAATATTATAAAGCAACAAGAATACTTTCTGTGCGCCAAAAAAACAAAACAAAATAACGAATTTTCAACAATATCTAGTGATGGCCGGATTTCAAACCACTGCTTCGGAGCTTTAAGAATCAAATCACTGCTTCGGAGCACCAAAGTCACGTGATTTCAGCAGTTTAGCCGTTTGATAGGAGAACCGAAACATTAATTCGAAACAAAAGATTCGTAAAGCTCAGAAGCAGTGTTTTGAAATCGGCCATCACGAGATATTGTTGAAAATTAGTTATTTTGTTTTTTTGGCACACAAAAAGTATTCTCATCGCTTTATAATATTAAGGTAGAAGCAGTTTTAAATATGTTTTTAGTAGGCTAACTTTATGGATCTTGAGAGGTTCAGTGGCTTTGCTCTCAATAGGAGCCATCGGATTTAATCAAAAATATCTTAATTTGTGTTCCGAAGATAAACGAAGGTCTTACGGGTGTAGAACGACATGAGGGTGAGTAATAAATGACATTATTTTAATTTTTGGGTGAACTAACCATTTAAACCCCCAAAATGTCAGGTGATGCAAATGTCCGAACAAATGAACAGAAAACTATTTAAAATTGTTTATTAATAATAAACAATTAAATACTAAATACTATGGCATAATTAATTTTTTTTTTAGCATTTATAACAGCAGAAAGTCTGCTCGGTACTAGACAGCAACAGAATGTGGCCCAGATCTGGCCCACATCTGGTACTTATGGATTACACTCGGACCAGATGTGGGCCAGATCTGGGCCGACACTATGTTGCTGTCAGGGTAATCTGACCAATCAAAATGGATTTTCAATTACATGACATCGCGATATTCCTCCAAATCCACATTCGCCGAGATTCGCGAGCACCCTTCTGAAACCTAAAAGGACATATGGGACACCCTACGGTGTACGGACACGCTCACACGGCGGCCATTGCAAGTCCTCAAGACCCGCATTTGGGACAGTGACAATGGCCAAAGGCCGGTTATTTGCCTTTTCCCGTATATACAGGCTAACCGGTCACTATCAGAGGTAACCAAGCCAGTCAGCAAGTCTGCTTGTGGACAGCAGGTGAAGAAAAAAGTGTGGACAATAATGTAAGATGAAATCCAAATTAAAGAAGCATCTTATCTGAGCTGAGGTAGGTAGATGTTAGGTGGAATGGGGCTCTCCATTCATGTATAAATGTTTATGGTCATATACTATATGATGTGCGCAGTTAGTTCTGTTGGTTTAAAATGACAAGTGTTGTGGTGAGAGATTATCAAGATTATTCTAAAATGTCAGGGGTATCACCCGCGGATATCGTCATAATTATCGACAAACAGGCTATATAAAAATCAATTATGTTGGGTTTGGTTATTAGAACAATATTTCTTTAGCCTCCTCGCTGGCCAAAAGTGAAAACACTGTCATTCACTCCCAGAATGTTGTTTCTTCTGTGGGCCACAACATATTTTTAAAGAATCTTGACAAATGTTTCAGTATTACACACTCTCTTACAAACTAATATGGTTATAAATCAACGTTGAAAAGACTGGTGACTGTGAATTGTCATTGAATGGAAAAGCGCGCGTAAAGATAATTTAAAAAGTATTTTGTTTTCCAAAGACATGAGTGAGAAAACACTGACAAAACGTTCATGTTTGAGTGAATTATTGTTGTATTTGAGGCAGAGGACGGTAATGGAATGGTTGGTCTATTTTCGGATGGGATCGGTTGAACTGAAGAGGTGTTAATTACACTAGTTAATTACACACAGAGGACTTTATTTTTACTTTCTGCGTTTCTGAGTGGTCACGATTTTTTTTTTTTCACAATCTGATTAAGCGATTAAAAACATGGTCAACATGTTTACACTGGACCTGTTTATTTGTTGTGGTTAAGAGCTGGAAATTTGTGTATGCTATAACACACTAAGCCAAAGCCGTGTGCAGTGATTTTACCATAATGGGGTAGTGACAAACAGTAATATTTACGTTTTAAAAACAGCAAAACCTAATATTAGGATCATCACACACACACAAACTGGTTGCAGGACTTTATAATTGACTCTGATGAAAATTGATAAACGTTTTACTTGTAAATAAACAGGAAAATAGAAATGGCTCAGATGAACATGTCAGTGACTTATTGGCCATTTCTAGCTCTCTGGGGTGTCAAATGTAGCTCAAATGTTGCGTGTAACATAATTTGAGGACTGCGGACAGAGCCCCATACGGCTGAGCGCTGTGGAAGCTGGACTGCAGGGAAGAAATGTGGCCATCTAATTAAAAAACAATTAAATTACATTAGGCTTGGTAATTACACCCTCCCCCTTCCCCGGGTTCCGTGTTACGACGGTTAATCCGCTCTTTATCTATTAGTCAGAGCTGTGACATTGACGGAACTCGACTATCATAGCGCGCGGAGAGAGACAGATGCGTCCGCCTCACACACCTTATCAACACTGACGAGATAGCCTACTTTATTTGGCTTATTTCTTATTTTCTGATCTAAAATTATTTTATTTACAAATATTGTGTTTGAAATGTTATGAGTTTAATAGCAAATATTAGATTAATATATTTTATTCTATATATTTAGTCTGAATTTGCAACAAAACTCAGCTAGTTAATATACAATTATATTACAAATATCGACTTTTTAACCTTAACTGAACTCGTTCAGCAAGATTCTCTTCAAAATGTTGATCTGCCGTGATAGTAGTGAACAGTGACTGTCCTTTACGCTGTTGTCGTTATAACGCCTCTTGTGGAAATGCGTAACTTGAATTGCGTAATGATGCAACCTTGTAATACAATACTAACATTGTCGCTCCAAACCAGTAAGACCTTCTTTCATCTTCATGACACAAATGAAGATATTTTTGATGAAATCCAAGAGATTTTTTTTAATCCCCCATAGAAAGCGACGTAATTACCGTAATTCAAGGTCCAAAAAGGTATTAAAGACATCGTTAAAATAGTCCATAGTACAGTGGTTCAACGTTCATGTTATGAAGCGGCAATTTTAAGGCTGAACCACTGTAGTCACTTTGACTATTTTAAAGATGTATTTACTACTTTTCTGGACTTTGAATGATGGTAATTACATCGCTTTCTATGGGGGATAAAAAAAAAAAACTCTTGAATTTCATCAAAAATATCTTAATTTGTGTTCCGAAGATGAACAAAGGTCTTACGGGTTTGGAACGACATAAGGGTGAGTAATAAATGACAGAAATTTCATTTTTGGGTGAACTAACCCTTTAATTTACAATTCATACAGCAAATATACGTAATTTTTCTATTCCTTGTAAAATTTTACACCAGTGGATTTCTGAAAAAAATGAAGTACATTGCACTTTTTTGTTTTCATTTTACTTTTGCTGAAGTCTAGCTTTGAGCTGACATGTTTGGTCCATGATTAAAGAATATTCTCATTTGCAAATATATTCTCAATTGCAGTTATGAGCTTGGCAAATTTGTTGCATTTTCAACACTCGTTGCCACTGAAAATTGCAAATTCAATGTTTAAGTGTTTAAGTCACCCATACTACATATACTTGCTTCTTGGCCATTTATAAAGTATAACTATGCATGTGTCTAGTGCAGTGGATCTCAACCTTTTTTACTTTAAGGCCCCCAACCACAAACTAGAAAGATGTATAAAAAAATAAATACAAAAAATAAGAGGAGTCTTGATTTTTAGTTGTTTTAGCCTATTTTAATGCTTTTGCATATTTTAAATAATTTTAAGTCATCTTGAAGCCCCCTTGGAAGTTTGTTGAGGCCCCCTAGTGGGCCCTGGCCCCCTGGTTGAGAAGTATGATTACAGTCCAGACAAACTACATCTGCGTCACTGTTACCTGCCATTTATAAATATGATGGCTCCTCTCTCATGGCTTCATTGGATAGTAAAGTGTCCACTGGTATGCACACTTCAGAATCTCAACTGAAGTCATCTGGGTATGTCACTCTGAACTGAAGTCATCTGGGTACAACCCATTAATATTAATTGTACTGCTTTTTTTGCATGCTATACCGTAGAGAAGTAGGCATAATCAGCGCAATGTAACCGGTGTCACCCTCAAGCAGAGAGCTGGGAAGGGTGTGTTTAAATTCAGGGGCAGACTGGGCATCTACTTTATTGCAGCTGTCGGAAGGTTCTGTGTGTGTGTGTTCCAAGGGTCAATGCTGTGCCCATCTCTGAGAGGGGTTTGGCGTGGACACGCACATTTCTGGTTTGAGGGCAGGCAGCAAAAACGCTCTCTGGCGGATTAGGTAACCTCTACACTAATTAATTCTGCGAAGGGCCTTTCAGAGCGCCGCATGCAGCTCTCAGAGAGAGAGAGAGAGGGAGTGTGCGAGCAAGAGAGCGGGCGAGGGAGGCAGGCTGAAAGGATTGCATTATTCTGCGCTGCGAAAGGAAATCAGAGAGCGCCGGTCTCTCGGGGCCTCGGCGGCGCGCTCTAATAGCTCAGTGCGATCTCTGCTAGGATATTGCTGCCCTCGAGTGTGTGTGCGTGCCGGCAAGTGGGGGCTGGTGAGCGTGTATGACGATATTTTTAGGGAATACACAAAGGATACGCGTATGAGGATAAGAGAATACGCAAAGAATGAGATACGGTTGACATTTTTGGATGTGTTTTGTAGCGTGAGTAGGGCTGGGAATCTGAATTGGAGAAAATATACTGGAAACGAATGATTTTCATGACATTCGGTTCTGTTAATGGCTCTTGAACGCCTACGTTTTTCCCAGCGGTTATCCACAGTGCTACAGCAAATAAAATACTGTTTTAGCTCTCAGTCTGAATTGAATGTGATAAGAGAAATACAATAAATAGACAATACACCTTACTATTGCATTATCTTCGCTGCGCGACCAGTGAGGTCTGATTTGCGAACAAATGACTCTTATGAACCGGTTCTTTTTAGGAATCACGAATCCTATTACTTGTCAAACTCGAAACAAAAACATGTGTATTTAAAGATGAATTGTGTAAATAATAATAAAAAAACTAATATTGACTGTCAAGTACATCTGATAAACAATAGTCCTGACCTAAACTCACACCATTGGTTGATCGGATGTTGTCAGGCTGGTCAAGTTGCATGTCAATGAAATTTTCGATCGTGTAGCGCTCTCCAGTAGGTTACTGTGATCTTGCCATCTGTCTGTGCAGTCAGAGCTGGCAGCGGCCGTGGCTTGAAGGCGTGAGCAGTGGCGAGCTGGAACAAGGACGCGGGCAGACGGCCAAAGCGAGAGAGAGAGAGGGACAGAGAGAAAGAGAACACACGCTATTCAAGTCTCAGGTTGCAGGAAACTCTCTGTACGCTGCGACGCCTCCAGCAGCAGTTATAAATCAGGCCTAGCCACAAACACACACGCATACTCTGCGAGATCCACCTGTACGTCATTATAGATCACTCACAACAATTTTCATACACATATGGATAAAGACATTCACTGCGCTAATATGACCTTTTAAATAGAGGCCGCATGGAAATGCTTGACTAGTACAGTTTTATGTCCTGTGTTAATGTACTTCCTGTTGAAACAGGAAGTATGGGCAGGGCATATCGGAACGCTCATGACTATTTCCTTTAAATAAACAGTTGACATTAGTTGCATCACAGCCATGAAGCATGATTTATTATTTCATTATATTTGATAGTTTGTTCTAGTTTGTAATATGGGGAGGGACATTCTCATTCAAGAGAGTGCTTGATTGGATAAAAATCTGTGTAGTGCAGGATGATGTCATCAATACATTGGGCCTAATTTTCCAGGAAGTGAAAGACTATATAAATATATATTTCATGTGTAGACTTTTTTATTTTATTTTAAATAACAATTAATCGTTTATAAGACCCTGCTTTAAAAAGCATTTTATTTTGATTCCAGTCAGATGTGTTTTGAAGTCCAAGCACATTTGGCTATCGACAAATCTGAGCACACCCTCCAATTTCATGCTCTTGCGTGCGCACACGCCATCTAATTACCCCACTGGAATGTTACCCGACCCTTCTGGGCTGCGTCGGTTTCAAAAGATTTGTGTCGTCCTTACTTTCATCCCACGAGGCAAAGAAAATCTCGTTTCTGTTTTTGCCCATGCAGTTTTATTCTCGCTCCCCGAGCGGTTTGTGTGTGCACAGGCGCGTTTACGATTAGTATGTGTGTGAATGTGCGTCAGGGGCAGCAACCTTGAGACCGCGTCTATAAACACGGTCATGTGGGCCGCCTGAAGAAGCCACTGGTGCAATCTCAGCTGCTCTCAGATGAATACAAGCCAGGAAGGGGGAGGGAGGTAGCAGATGTGTATTCTGTCGTCCTCTTGCTATCACAACAACCTCTCATCTCTCCGGCCTTGCTTGCCTTGTATTGGCACGTTAGAGTGTAAAGAGAACTTTGAACTCAAAGTTGTTGTGTTCAAACCATGCTTCTCTGCTACAACTGCTCATGCTTTTGCGTCCAACATGAAAATGCTTTTCAGAACTGTATTGTGGTATTTGCTAAGGCAGCATCACTATTACTTTTCTTACTTTGGGTTGTTGTTTTTTTTCCATAACCCTGAATTTTCATATTAAAAAATATACCACTAATTGACCCTTCGTAAAGACCCGCCCACCTTAGTTACTGTTGCTTTGTCCGACAAGCCATGGCGCTGTCACGCCACACAGAGTGAAAAATACATCGCGGAGCAAAGAGGACACTGACAACACGTCGACAGACAAGACAGAGCAGGTTACTTATGATATTAAACAAAGTCCCAGCTTTCAAACTGTGTTTTGTGGCTCTTTAATTGTCGTGACAGATTGCTGTAGCTCCTCAGCTCAAGCGGCTTGAGAACCGATCACCTCTTCCTACTAGTTAATTTATAGCATCAAATAAACATAAGTGAACATGAGAAGGAATGTTGTTTCAAACACGAAAAGACATCAGTACACACCATTTTTCAAGTTTAAGTCCACCGAGGTTAATCTTCTAACTCCTGACTGCTTTGTCGGACAAAATGGCGGATTCGGCGTTATGATTGGTTAGATCGCTTGTCAATCAAACTCCCGGCGAAGGGTCAATTGTGAGGCTTGTTGAGGAGTGGTGTCATGTTAATTTTTTAAGTGTTCATAATTTTCACCAATTTTCAAGAGAAAACAGGTGACAAAATTCCATGAAAACTATAGAGACCAGAATATCACAGAGATTAGAAGCCACATAGCAATGCCCTATAAACCATTCAGAACATCATAACAACCACTTGGCAACATTCTAGAAACCACCCAAAACCACCTACCAATGCCCTAGAAACTATTTAGACCAGCCAAACAACAATCTAGAAGCCCCCCAAAATACACCAAAATATCTAGCAATATCATATAAACCATCCAGAATGTCATAACAACCACTTAGTAACATCTTACCACCCAGATCCACATTGAAATGCCCTAGAAACCATTCAGAACATCATAACAACCACCTAGCAACATCCCATAACACCCTAACAACCACATGGCAACACCCTAGAACCCAACCAGAACACAATAAGAACATAGCAATGCTCTAGAAACCATTAAGAACATCATAACCACATAGCAACATCCTAGGAACCACCCAGAACACCCCAAGAACCAGGTTAGCAAGACCCTAGAAACAACCCAGAACACGCTAGAAACCACCTAGCAGTGCCCTAGCAACCATTCAGAACATCCTAACAACCACCACCTTCTAACTGTGTAAACACCACTCAAATTTTATTCAGCAATTGAGATTCTAAATCTAAAGGGTTTTACTGCCTGATGTCATAGGAGAACCTTTTTTCAGACATTCCTCAGAGAACTTTGTATTTTCTCTGTCTTTGAAAACCATCTTTGATCTGGTAGTCTAAAGGTTCTTTTAGCCTTTACAGCAAAAACATTCAAGTGCTTCAAAGAACCTTTATTTTTAAGAGCACTGGGCCCGTTTATCATGCTTAATAGTCATTGCGGTGCTTGTAAACATTCTGAATACTATCATGCCCATAACCCTAATCCCAGCTTTAACCCAACAGCCTCAGGGCTGCTATCCACGAGAAAAGATGAATAAAAGCTGTCTTTGTTTAAATGCTGAACGCAGGCTGACACTTTGACCTGTCAGGGCCTCCGGGTTCCAAAAAGCTCCATCGTGTTTAGCTCTCCGCGGGGTGTTCCCTTACTCTAAAGAAGGGATTTAAAACCTGAATGACATTTGAAATAACACTTTTTCCTTACATTTAAACTCTTTTTAGGCCCAGGTTCATTGTTCTATACTCTTTATCTGCATCATCAACCTTAGAGGGCCATTTCTGGAAAGATGTTTCATCCACCTCCAGTGCTTTTCCAGAGGTTTACGTAGGATTATAGGCGGACCTGATGCATTATCGTTTGAAGCTTCAAAAACACAGAACCTGGGGCGTTTGCGGGGCATCCGGAGCTTCAAAACACGTGGCCGATGTTAAAGGTCCAGCTGTTAGAAAGATTCCCTCAATTCATAAACCATTTTTCTGCTTTCCTGCTTTTCTCTCTCTCACTCTGTGCTCCCAGGAGTCTATTTTTCTTGGTCTTGCCCGAGTAGCACAGCCTGACTAGGGCCCCGTGCGCACACACATTCATCACTCCACCCCTACCCCAGCGAGCAAACACGCCGTTCTGTGGCTGCAGAGTCAACAGCACAAGGTTTCTCCCTGCTGTGTGTATGCCTCGATGTGGAGTTCAGGTTTTTCGACGAGGGATGGTTACCAAGTGTGCTTTCAAACCATGCATTGTAAGCAAACAACTGTCCAGATGTGCCGCAAATGTGCTGTATATATAAAAATGAAAATGGACTGATTTGGTCTAAATGGTCTAATTCTACATGACATAGTGTACAAGACGCTGTGCTATATTGTGAATATAGGCTGAACGTCATGCCTACACTCTTAAAAATGAAGGTTCTTTATTGGCATTGATTTAACAACCATAGAACCTTTCCATTCCACAAAAGGTTCTTTATAGTGGAAAAGGTTCTTTGGATTATAGCTTCTAGCTACACAAGCTTGAGTTGTTGCCTTCTGAAATGCACCTGATGCAGTTCTTAAAGTGTGTGCATTGCATTTTCGGTATTGCCATGAACAGTGTTGGCGAAAGTGACTTTTAAAAGTAATGCATTATAATATTGCGTTACTCCCTAAAAAGTAACTAATTGCGTTACTTAGTTACTTTTTATGGAAAGTAATGTGTTATGTTACTTTTGCATTTACTTTTTCTCACCAGGGCTGGGCTTGCTAATAAAAAATACATTTAATAACAAAAACATTCTTACTTCAGCAGTGAAAACAACAAAAACGAAACGAAAATGTGATGTTTAAAGTCATTTTTGCTTATTCATAAGGTTGAATGGATAATCAAAGGTCAGCATTAGAGACATTGGTTAATAAAGTGAGATTAAATACATAAAGTATATTTGTGTTTTTGAACATTTAATTATTGCAGGTTTGCGGAATATTCTGAGTATGCATTTCATTTTTATTCATTTCTAGGAATACTGAATCTGTTTTTGAGCAGGTAAGATGAGTAAATGTTCACATTTAGTCTAGAATTACAATAACCATCATATTTACACAGTGCACACAACACCTTTGCGCTTCCGATTTCTCTTAACAAGAGAGGAAACCAAAGAGATGTCAGTCAATACTTAGAAAAAAGTAACTTGCATTACTTATTTGAAAAAGTAACTCAGAAGTTTCATAGTAAATTTAAAATGAATGTGTTACTTTGATAGTTACTTGAAAAAAGTAATCTGATTACGTAACTCGAGTTACTTGTAATGCGTTACCCCAAACACTGGCCATTTAGGGAACTCCAGCAGTCATTACTGTAAATGTCTGTTTTTACAGTCAGTTTTCTCTTTCAGTTCAACTACTGTCCTAGTGGTTTGACTCTTGCAAAGAAAGTCAGTCTAAATGTTTATAAGGCCCGATTTTCACTTGCTGACAGATTTTGCGAAATCGCTGACAAATGTCTGAAATCTGAGGCAAATCGGTGCTTGTTTACACGAGTGACAATCATGCGGTGTGAATTATCGAAGACGCAATCTGAGAGAATCGGTGATGTGTCGCTGATGTCCGTGAGATATTTGGCCTAATTTGGGAAAATATCTGGACCTGTCTATGATTCAAAATTCTGCTGTGTGAAATGTTTTCTGACTGAAAATGACATCGGCGATGACCTACAGCCAATGAGAGATAAAGATACAGGGCAGCGGGAAGTTCGGGGAAGAGTTATAGACCCGTGTCTCCCCAACCATTTCTTCTTTTTCTCCTTTTCGCTGCAAATTAGCCCACAGACAGTTTGGATCGCAAGCTTCTTGCGGGCTAACGATTCTTACTATTGTAAAGTCTTGCAATGTGAAACTCTTTGTCACCATCGTGCAATGATGTGCACACAGCAGCGACTGAATGCTACCCCAGATAGTCGTGCAGTGTGATCTGACGACTTTGAAAATCGTACTGTGTGAACACGGCATAAAGAGCACAGACATTTGAAGGACTCTATTGGCAGATCAGCGCAGGAGCACACGTTAAAGTTCTACTTTACAAAGTATGTTGGCCAGTTGTAAACTTTACTTGCATAAAGTATGATCCTGGTGTGTAAACTAAGAGCACACGGAATGCATTCCTGAATTTAAAAATGCAAGATGAAGTGGAGAGGTCTAGAAAAGACTTGAAACTAATTTTCAAAACTGGCTGCTAAAAAACAACCTCTTTTTACCTTGACACAGCATTTAAAAATGCAGCGCTCATGCTCAAAATGCTAAAAAAGCAGGAAAACATTGCACAGCGTTCAGAGATGTCAGTAGTGCATTGAAATGTCGCGCAATGAAACGCAAAATCGCGTTCAGTGTAAAAGGGCCCTAAGTGTCACGGTTCATGAATCCGCTGTCTCATTCTGGTGTCTGTGTGGTTCTGTGGTGTGTCACCTGATTGTTCGTGTGGGCGTCGCCGCTGATCGTCTGATCAGCGGCAGCTGTGCGCAATTACACCTGCCTATTTAACGCCTTGTCTTTCGTCTCATGTTTGTCAGATCGTTGTTTGGAGTCTTGGTGTTGTGTCCCGTGTTTGCTCGTGTTACATGTTCCTTGGATTGGATTTCTCGTCGTTGTTTCCTGTTACCTGTTTCCTCGTTGGATCGTTCTCTGGTTTTCACCCACGGATTACACGGCACTGCTTCACGGACACACTTCACCAGTCACGACTCATCGGATCTCTCATCGCCCATCGAGGTCCCTGCGTCACCACTCTCCTGCTGTGTTTGTTGTGTCATACCGGTGACTGACC
Organism: Anabarilius grahami; assembly: GCA_003731715.1. NCBI lineage: Eukaryota > Metazoa > Chordata > Actinopteri > Cypriniformes > Xenocyprididae > Anabarilius > Anabarilius grahami. The sequence goes on along the minus strand of RJVU01000282.1, from coordinate 2,053,912 downwards.
GTCAGTGTGTGTAGCTCTCAATAAAGAGATTAACTTGCAATTGCATCCATCATTATTTACGTGACACTAAGGTCTGCAAAAATGCTGTTTTTGTGCTCTGAACGTATATGATTTCAGACTTCAAAGTTTTATACAGCTGGAATGACCATTGACCAATCAGAAGCCACTTTGTTTTATTTAAATTGGCTGAAACATAACACTTTGATTCATAAATATTCATATTTGAATGTATATCAAGTACTGATGGGTTCAGATTGATAAAGTGTTTGTTAATGGCATGTCATTATAACCTGTCATCACAATATTTCACAGGGAAGCCAGTGTTGTATCCAGCGACACCTGGTTCATAACCGAGGCCCATTAATTGTTAATTGCCTTGACATTGTGTGCACAAAACTGGTACCAGAGCTTTTCCCAACCGTTTCGAAATCCCTGACGCCTCTTGCCCACAGCATGTTTGCGTTACAGGCTACTTGAGCGGCGAGAGCAAAGAGAAGAAGAAAAGCGCTCGGGGGGATGAAGAGGAGGAGGAGGAGGAGGAGGGGCAGACCGCGTGCTTGGCAGTAAATTCGAGCACTGACATGAATTTTGTGAGGGGCCGGTCCCTCTGGAAACTCCCCTGTGACGGCATTAGAGGCCTCTCTGTGTTATTGCACACACGCACACACACACATGCATCGCCTGCGCCTCTAAAAATCTGTGCTTTTCTTAAAACCCATAAACAATAAGAGACTCATTCACTGTGTTTGTGTCTTTCTGACCTAACCAAACTTCTGGTGACAATAATGAGACCTAAGAGCTAACCTTTTCTAAAGTCTACCTTTCACAAAAAATAAATAAATAAATAATAATAATAATAATTTTACTATGGTACAGTTAACAGTTATAGTATCAGATAGTAAACCCATGGTATTTTAATATGGTACTCCAAGGTAAGCTAAAGAATATCATAGTATTACCATAGTAAATGTCAAAAAATATATAAGGCCTATTTGTATTTATACAGTGTATATATACACTTATTTTCAAAAGTTTGTGATCAGCTAAAAAAAAGAAGGATTTAATACTTTTATTCAGCAAGGAAAGACATTAAATTGTTCAAAAGTGACATTAAAGACATTTACAATGTTACAAAATATTTCTGTTTCAAATAAATGTGGTTCGTTTGAACTTTCTATTGATAATGCTCTACAAAAACAATTATTTTAAATAGCAATATTTCACAGTAATAGTTTTTACTGTATTTTTGATCAAATAAATGCAGTCTTGATGAGCACAAGAGACTTCTTTTTCAAAAACATTTTAAAAATCCTTCTGACCCCAAACCTTTGAACAATAGTGTGTTTATACTGTAATAAATAAATGTCTAAATACCAAGGTTTTACCATGACAATAACGCATACCAAAAAGTATTATGGTACTATGTAGTTTTTTAAATGTAATATTCTTAGATGTACCTTGGAGTTAGATATGTATACATAATAGATGCCACATTCGACCGCTCCAGCAGAACCGCCGACTTGACCTATGAAGGTTTTTGTTAGCTAGGCCTACTTTAAATTGTTGTAATTTTTGACCCCTGGCATGACCTATTTTACTTTACATATTTTATGTATGTTTATTTGTTTTCTACTTGTTGTGAGTTGTATATTCATATACAAATCTTTGTATATATTTTGCATTAAAAAAAAATACAAATAAATAATGAATCGCCGACTCGTCCGCCATCTTGGAACGGTCAACATTTCAGAATCAGCTGCTGTCGTCACTCACAATAAAAATCAATGCGGTTTCCGAGAGATGCCACACCATTGCGCAGCCTCTGGTTGTAAAAACCGCCGAGATTTAAATTCCCGAAAAAAATGGGATAACATTTCACAGGTGAGAATGTGTTGTCTTGCGTTTTTATATGTATTACCTCACTATTACAGGTTATTAAACTATGGTGAATTTTTAATGTAACCTAGTGTTACACGACTTCGTCCCGTCTTTCATCTACTTAAGTCTATTAAAAATTCTATTGACAGTCTTCATGCAATGCATTAAAATGTCGTATTTGCAATGCTTTGACCGTTCTCTGTAGATCCAGCCTTCTCGCAAGCCACGATTGGTTGATTATGTATAATGCATGCTATTGGTCAAATTATTTTTCAGTCGTTACCTTCCGCAAATATGAAAACAAAACCAAAACTGGGACATTTTATGCAACTTAGAAATCCTGGACAGGACGCGTCCTGGGAAAATGGCACATATGGTCACCCTATGTAAATGGTACATTATATCACTGTTTGTAAAGGATACTGTGGTCACAGTTCAAAAACAGGTAAAACAAGGTAGCACAAATGGATGGATTTGAAGTAGAAATTAATAACAAAGTTCTAGAACGTGATCTAGTTCGATTCTAGAGCGCGCACGTGAGCTGATTGCAGTTTGTCGCTCTGGTTTGCTGTGGGGTTTAACGAGCGCAGCGTGTCGTTAAAGCGCCGGTTTACGAGGCTCCTTTATCGTCCCACTCACACGCATATACGCGAGCGGCACACAGACTGCAGAACCCCTAAAGACTCAGATTTAATGCTTCCTGCCCGGGCTGATCTCACTCCCACCGCCAGCTGCTGCTTTCAATTTCCCCCTCACGCTCGCTCACGCTCTCTCTCTCTTTCCTTTCTTCAGCGCTGTAACTCGCCGCTGCCTTTGGCGGCCAAATGTTTTCAAACCTGAGGTGAGAAAGAATACAGCACGTACACTGCGGATACTTGTGTATCTATAGCAACTTGAGACACATCGAGTAGCACAAAGGTGGTAATGTCCAAAAATATGAAAACATGAATCTTTAATTCATGGTAGTAATGTGGTATTTTATACTTTTGTATACTATGTTTCTGATTGGTATCATATTCATACCATGTTATATATTTCAAGCTACATCAAAGAAATTAAATGATAATGTCCAAAAATAAATAAATAAAAATCACTGTATTACCATTGTACTACCCTAGTATTTTAGACATGTATATTTTAGATTACTCTGATTTTACCACCACAGTATTTTTAAGGGGTAAGTATATCAAAGTACCTAGTTTATTTTCCATGCTTTTTTCACATTAAAATTCCCTGATATTTCCATGTTATATATACAGTATACATTATACATAGATGTTATATTTTATTAGGCTAATACAAAAATATATTAAAACTTTAAATTTAGTTATTTATTAACCTTTTTTTCTTTTGAGGATGTCCCCAAAATGAGCTTTTCTTTTTTAGCTAAATTCTGGTGACATTTTGAAACATTTATAGAAATAATAATTTATATAGCTCTCTATCTGTCTGCCACACGCACACACAAACACGGAGCGCTCACGTTAATCCGTTTGTCACGGTGAGCGTGCTTCCTGAGAGCTGAAAAATTATTCCTCTCCTTTTCCCTGTGCGATGCTCCACGCACGACAGTGTGTGTGTGTGTGTGTGTGAGGGGAACAGACAGGCAAGCAGCTGCAAATGTTAAATTGTATCCAATTACTGCCCGCACGGCGATACGAGGGGAATAATTCTTTCCGTATGACAGCGCGATTCGATTATTCCGCACACGAGAGACGCTCCTTATAACTGCGTGAAAAACGTCCCCTGCACACTCACGCTGAAACACACAAGCAGCCTGTGTGTGTGTGTGTGTGTAATGATGCGTGCCGTGTACTAGTGTTACACTCTTGATTGACAGGGAGGAAGAACTCATTATGGTCCGATGCTTTGAAACACGACGGCCTACGTCAGACGTGTCTCTAAAGGTCGGCGACCTCTGACCTCCACCTTTTTCAAAACAATTAGACCTTCCAATAACTGTGTACGTTTTTGAAACACATCAGGGCTGAGATATTGTAAAGGAATGGCTCTCAGGTGTCATCGCAACAGTATTTAAACACATCAGTCACAAGGTACGTGATGACATCATTGACGTCATGAATATAAGGAAGCGCACATGACATAAGGGTGAGGAGAGGTTTTTTTTTGTGACGTTGCATCTGAAATTTTGGACTGTTGTTCATGCAAAGCTGTAATATGACTATTGAAGACTTGGAATTTAGTGCACAAGTCATATGAAACACCTTTATGATGTTTATTTTGCCATTTTTGAGCAGCTCAGACATTCTGCTAAATATCTTTTGTGTTCTACTGAAGATAGGTCATATGGTGATTAAATACATATTCATTTTTGGATTAACTGTTTCTTTAAGATCTATATTGAATTCATATGCTATTACAAATATGACTAGTTTATACTGTTATTGAAATTAGTTTGTAAAATTAATATTTGATCAGATGAAATCTTACTGGTACCAGTGGTACCATAGTACAGTGATGTATCAGATGCTAATGCTATGGTACTTCCAAACTTACAATGGTACTGAAATTCATGCACCATGGTATTTTGGGCTAGACATTAATTTTTTTGCTCACCAGCCACTGTAGTTAGTGGTTGTCCAAAGTTACTAGCCATTCAGGATTTTCACTGGCCACAATTTTGACATTGATACCATGGGGAAAAACTCCCATGTATATTTTTAATAATATCTCATAATTTGGCAGCAGGTATATTAGGCTGCTGTCACTTTAAGACCTGACACACAGATCCATTTTACTGTAGACATGCGTTTCCTTTCTTAACTGTTTACATTCACTTAAAACATAATGCATTTTGACATTATTCTGTGTATTTAACTGTTTAAGCGCAATAAGCAGCGAAAAAGAACTCAATTTAGTACTGAGAGGCGGCTTTATGTGTGCGCGCTTTGGGTGTGAGCACAAAATCTACGGGAATAAGTCAAGTTATGCGCAAGCTGGTATCGTGTTTCTATTCTGCGGAAAATGAGTATTGGAAGTATAATTCAGTATCGATATGTATCGAAAAATAAAAATTTTTGACAACACTACATTGCCCTTTATTTCAGATGCCTTTTTAAAAGACTACGAATGAAAACTGTATATATTATATAGAAAATTCAACCCACCAAAGTGGCTAGTAGGAGTGACTGCATTACACGCCAGTGCTGAAATCCACCCGCATTTGGCGGGTGTTAATGTCAAGCACTGTTTACCAGTCATATTTTAGTATTATTTATATACTATTATAGTAATTATTGAAGAGTTAGTTCACCAAAAAATGAAAATAATGTCATTTATTACTCACCTTTTTTGTGATACGATAGTGCTTTATTAGAGGTAAATCTGTACTGTTTTGTAAATACCATGGTATATAAACATAATCCATATATAATCATACAGAACCATGATATATCTCAAAATATCATGGTTTAACACTGAAAACAGAACACATGATATTACCATGGTACATTTCCACAAAATCGGTATAAACATGGTAGTAACAGTGGTACAATTGAATTCCAAAGAGCTACTGGATGACCAAAAAAACATGGTATTACTAAAATGCATATCCAAAAATGACCATACGTAAGAGTGTAAAATACTTCAGAAATGCCCCAAAAAACTTTGAACATTTAAAATGAAAATAAAGGAAGATCACAGGCTGTAATCACTCATACAATTTTCCCCTCTTTGCAGAGGTCTTGACGTTAAGAGGAAGATGCCATCTCCTGACATGTCATCTGGCCGAGACATCTGAACGACAGACCCGAATCGCACCTGCTCTGCTCACGGCCTGCTCTCCTTCACTGAGAATAGATGAAGCACTGAGACCACGCCGCAGGCAGGCGGTGGAAACGCGTTCACAAGGTCATACGTCACGTACGTGACAACAGCGGAGCAGCTTTGGAAAAATGAGAGCGGGGGGGGAAGATGGAGGGATAATCTCAAGGACATCAGAGCGCCTGGACGAGGATGGAGGTAAGAAAGGAGAAGGTTAAAGGGCTGTGGATGGGAGTTCAGCCAAACAGACAGTGGAGGTGGGCTGTCAACTCCCATTATCTATTCAGACTCTAATGTCTAATATTAAAAACCTAGAGAGAGCGAGGTTAGATGAGGAAAGACGAGTGAGCCACGGGCGCTTCACCTTGCCTTGTTCCCCCGCGCCGCTGCGCGCACACATGCACGGCTGGTTTTTTATGTGATGTAGTGGTTTCCACAGTGGCAGCAGACACCTTGACAACCAGGCGGCCCTCACAGCTGCTGTCTGACTGGCAGCCACTTAGAGACTGCATGAGAGTGTGTGTGTGTGACAGCAAGCCCTTAAACCTGTAACACACTAGCCTGTGCCGTCATATGCGCTCGTTCAGAAATCTTCTGCTGGAGTTTGTGTCAGCTACAGGTGACATAATTCACCCAAGGACGTGCCTGCTTGGCACTTCTTGCACTACTCTGGCGGTACTGAAGGGGGCGATATCTCTGACAAACGACAAGCTGCAGACTGTAAGTCAGTCGTTTTCAATGTACAGGAGCTGTGTGGAGTTCCGACCATATGCATATGCGGAAATTTTGGAACCAATTGGATGTGTTGAAATTAGGGCTGGGAAGCAATTAATTAATCTAATTAATCGCAAATTTATCGTACATCAAATTTGGCTGAGAAATTATCCCTAAAACATAATTTGAAGTCATTATTGTGTAAAGCATCAAATAGACATAACAAAAAGTAGATTCAGAAAGAAATATTTGATTTGATTCAACATAGAACAAACTTTTCTAAATTACACAAACTTTTGGACCATGAGGTTGAGTAAATGATGACTGAATTTCGATTTTTGGGTGAACTATATCTATATATTAACAAGTGTGTTAAATGCGTAAAAAAAAATCTGTAATTAATTAATCTAATTAACGTATTAAATTCACAGCTCTAGTTGAAATACTCTGCGGCTAGACCGCAGCTGACTGGATGTGATATATTCTAATCAAAACTTTGAGTGTGAGGCGAGAATTAACAGTATTTTTCAACTATGTATTCTTTAAATGCTATTTAAACGGCAGTTATGGTTAATTATTAAATAAATAATTATTTTACAATTGTTTTATAATTAATTGCATTGATTAGCCCTATAGGTTAACATAAGTTTTTATTTCAGACATATTTGGTGTAATTTGTTTCGTGTGGATATATTAATACATTACAGTTACATTTCAAGTTCCATGCGACTGCTATGAGGGCAAAATGCGACAATGGGGGGGGCGAAATGCAACAATCGTATGCGAATGTCGGAACTAGTGGAAAGGCAGCTACAAAAGCCGCATTTCCACCACAGGAACTAGGAACTTTGGGGGTGGGACTTGCTGATTGGTTGAGTTCACGCAGCATTTTGATTGGTTGACTCCACGCAGCATTTTATTTCAACCATCGTTTTTTTAAAGTCTGATGCAGTGCGTGCAGTAAGAGTTGTTTGCTATTCGAATGATCAATGGAGTTTAACAAATACGACCGATGGACTGACGATGAGGTTCAGGCTTTATTAAGCTCATATGCGGAGGACGAAATCCAGCGGGAACTGGAAAGTCGCGCACAGTCCTATGTCACCGGACTATCTTCACGGTACTTTAGACCGCTATGGACATGCAGCTAGCAATATGTCTGGGGGGAAAAAAAGTTCCTGGGACAAATTCTTCCGGGTAATTTCGGTGGAAACGCGGCTAAAGTTACTTTTAAATATTCGCGCCAGATGGATTTGTTATTATTTGGGTTGCTAGTAGGAACATTTTGATAAACTTTAACTGCACAAATGTCCGTTATAGTGCCCCTGGTGTCATCACCGAGAACACAACATGTACGTTGCGCAATGAATTGCATTCTGACATGTTTTAAAGAAAAGAAAAGAAAGTGAAGTGACATGTGGCCAAGTATGGTGACCCATACTCGGAATTTGTGCTCTGCATTTAACCCATCCAAGTGCACACGCACAGCAGTGAACACACACCTGGAGCAGTGGGCAGCCATTGCTGCGGCGCCCGGGGAGCAGTTGGGGGTATGGTGCCTTGCTCAAGGGTCTCACCTCAGTCTTGGTATTGAGGGTGGGGAGAGCGCTGGACATTCACTCCCCTCACCGACAATCCCTGCCGGACCTGAGACTCGAACCCATGACCTTTGGGTTACAAGTCCGACTCTCTATCCATTAGGCCGCGACTGCCCCCTAGTTTAAAACATACTGACGTGTGAAAAATGAATATGCGTAGCTTGAACCGTCAGAGTATTTTTCAATCTTTTCTTTGTCTTTCAACAAAACAAAAAATATCAGTAACTAGATCGCGACCATTAAAATGAAAGTCCCTGTAAACCGGAAATTGCAAACTACTTTTCTCCAGTGTTGTAACGTATTTCCAAGTGAAACGGAATATTAAATAGAGGGCAGAGTTTTACTTTAGCGCTCCTCCTCTCCATCTCTCGCTCATAGCAGACTAACGGTTGGAAGGGAGTGGTTTAAGCGTTTTCAACCCAAGCCGTCAAACTGACGTCATCAGAGAAGGAACGCCATTCCAGACCAGAAGTAACTTTTCAGATTTTGATTAAAGATTACCATGACAAACAGTTTTTTTTCTGTGTATTAACTTGCACAGATTAATTGTTCACCACAAGACTAGTAATATGCACTTACAAAGTAAATAGGTTCAATTTCGATTTCATGACGACTTTAATAGTATTTGCTTTAAGCACCCTGTACAAAGTTTGTTCAGTTGACAGACATTGTTTTAAGTTTTGATGCTTCTAAATTGACATTCTGCAAATGTACAGGGGCTCTGTACTATTTCCGCCATATATTTGAAATTAAGTAAAATAAAACAATTTTATTTACAAATCATATTTGGGAATTTTTGCTATAAATTTTGTAAAGTATTAATTTATAGATTTAAAAACCTCTGACAGTTGCATCAAAGTTAATATAGTTGCATAAATCTTTTTTTCTTTCTTTTTTTTTTTGCTGTTCTAACATGGCCCTTGGAAATTGTATTTTTATATAAATTTTATCTGTTACATGTGTGCACATGTCATGATAGACATCTCAATGTACACAAACACACTCACACACTGTGTCAAGGTGAGGTTAGCCATGCATTTAAGTATGTGGTCTCATCACGCGCACACACACACACACACACACACACTTCATTGCACTCTTAATTTACGCATGACATTTACACATGACGCCTCTACACTCACGGTCATTACCCTGAGAGCTTCAGTTCAAAAATGCTTGAGCCAGCAACCTGACCACACACACACACACACACACACACACAAGATTCATTCAACTCCTGCACACTAGAAAGAGATCACTGTGAGCGCACTTCCATTGTATTTAAATCACAAAATAAATTTCTATTACTATAATGGCAATAACAATAATATTTATTTAGCAAATTTGAGGCCAAGTGTGCAGTGGTTGTATAAAATTGTTATTTATGCCATTATTTTTGTACAAATTGTTTTTTGAGATCAAGATTATTTGAATAATACTTATACAATACAATAATAACAGATGCTTTGAAATATTTGAACTTCTGCGACTAGATTGTATGAGACTGGATTTGATGTTTTCTAATTAAAACTATGAGCTCTTAAACATAAAAAATAATCTATATCTGTAATGAAAAAGCGAATTTTCCCAAATTTTCTGTAATGCCATAGGTAATCAGTTCCCATCAATCCCCCAATCTAAAGATGATGAAGGCCAAATATTTAGGAAAAAGTCTTTCTGTTCACGTGAACACACACACACACACACACACACACATCTGTTCTTTAAGATGACGAGCTGTGTAAACGTGAAATGAGTCATTTGCAGAGAACTGCAGAGAGATGTGTGTCTACCAGAAGAGAAAGGAAACAGTGATGTATGTCAAAGAGAAACAGAAAAACATAGAGACGGAGATCTTTGTAAGTCTGTTGCCGTAGTGCTCTGAATGTGTGTGTGTGTGGGCTGATACATCGCCAGCAGGCACAATCTAGCCTGTTTATCACATACACACACACACACACACTCTCGTTCTCTCTTTCTTTCACATACGCACACAGATGAGCCATTTTCAGTAATCAAGGCATCGAATAAGTCCTCATTTTTGAGCTCGGCTGCAACTTACACGCACACACAATCCTGGCATGTGTCCCCAGCACATAAACAGCCATTAATCGTTGCTCACACTGCTGACATTTGGAAGAAAGGTCACACTTTCCTGTCTCTCTCTCAGTCTCCCTCCCTGTCGTTCCGCCCACCCTCTCTAAGAACCGGCAGACAGGCCGCGACTCCTGGTAATTTCCTGCCTTGCGCCCGTAATAGTGCGTTCACTGTGCGTCTGCAGTCAGAGAGGAAACAGGGCGTTTAACGGGTTGCCTACCATGCTGGCTCTTACACGTCTTAACTAGTTTTTAGCAACGTCCACAATGTGAAAATGCTATGTGGCATGACACGATCACAAGCTATTGGAATATATTTGATGTTTATTGTCCAGTTATGAGGACCAGGATTCTGAACCAATCAGATTTCACGGTGGGCGGGGCTACTTTGTGTTACTCAGCATAAATATAAAAACCTGTTGCTTGCCGTTTTTATGCAAATGAGCAGCTATGCGATGTGACAACTACAATGATAGTGAAGGTAATGACTATACTTTATAACGCATCAACGTGTAAGCTCATGTAAATACCATGTTTTTTGGGGTTTTTTTGTGTGTGAAAATAATAATTTAATAAACTTAACTTTCCCTGCCAGTGGCCAGCATTTTCGATCATTTTTCACAAAACTTTCATAGCGCCCAGAATATTTTGTTGTATGAATATTTGAACGTATAATATAAAAGACAAAACAGAGCCTCTGCTTTTAAATCAACATCAAAAAAAAAAAAAAATTAAATTAAATTATTTGAGCTACATTTGAGCTAAAAAAAGTAACATTTTGAACAAAAAACTGAGAAAATCAAAGAAAGTCAAAGACTACATCCAGATTGAATTCAGAACGATAATCAAAACATAGACCATCAACACCCCCAAAGCTTGCACTGTTCTATACCTCTTCCCGGGTCGACATTTCATTCAGTAACGTTAGGCAGATTTGATTTGCCTATAATATGCTGCATATTTGATGATAGCTTACATATGTTTCTGGTGCTTGTTTCTGCTTCTGTGCTTGTTTTTGGTCCCGAAATTCTGTACTCTTTTAGAAGATGCGTAATAGCGCCCCCTACCAGTGAAACAGTGAAAACATGGATTGCTGGAAAATTCTGTCAATGGCGGGGAAGCATTGTCATAAAGGATGGAAAATTCAGTCAAGGTGGGGAAAGAGTTCAAGAAAAGCTTGCATATATATATATATATATATTTTTTTGCCATTGCTTTGCTCTGCATTTAAAGAGTTGTACGTAAATTGTTATTTCTTGTCTGCGAGTCTGCTTTGATTTCAAAACACTAAAACAAATATACAATTTCAAAATTGCATGTTTGACACGGTTTTCTTGCATTTTTTAAAATGAGCCAAATTTTAGTAGTTATTTTAGTTTCGTTGTACATGTAAATGCACTCGCTAACAGAAATTTGCAGTAAAAAAGCAACTCAAGGTCGCTTATTTTTCAACAAAAGCTGGTGATTTCAGGCAAGGTAAATGGCAACTTTTGGCGATGCGACAACATTTAAATTTCACAAAGCTACCGTTATGTAAATGTGCAGTGGAGATCACATGATACAGTTTGATACAGCAGTCAAGCAGGAACTCTTAAGCCTTGGGTATACTTCGTTTTTTTACGCATACGCTATAGTGTACGAGCACAGTTGAACTCACAGCCTTGTAAAGTGCACTTCATTTGACTCGTTCGCATACACAAGCATTCAACGTATGCGCAGTTTTGAGCAATCTCTCGCCACGAGTTACAACCTATGTAAACGTCTTTGTATTCTTTCATGCTAGAGTTGTACAAATGAGGGTACTTTCTAACCTCTTCGCACAATCTGTCTTCTATATAGGCCTCCATCGTCGCTGTAGCTTGCATGGGTTTTGGTCTGTTATATTTATGCAGTTTTTCTTTGACTACCTTGTGAATCGGCGCCCCCCAGGGCACAGTTGACACCTTGTGGATAAACTGATTACTGCAAAAAAATTAAATGCGCATGTGCGACCTGCGCAGTTACAAAAATCTGGCAGTGTGCGTACAGCATGCGCATACTCTTCTGATGAAGAAATTCGCGGCATACCCTCGAGTACGCGTAAAAAGTGAACTATACTTTAGGCTTTACTAGCAGTTATAGCGGCTTGGCGACCACAATTACACTGCAAGCGAGTGCTGCGATAAAACCATATTACTGACAAACTACATGCGCACAACATTGCAATGCATTTCACTTTCAGTGAGGACAGACATTTATGCCTGTTTAGGTCATGGTGCAATGCTAAAACCACAGAGAGAAATCATAACTTTGTTGCTTCGGTGCATTTTTGTGGCGGACAAGCCTGGTCAGTTTGTAGGACACACGCTGATGCGGCCACTTGTGAATGAACCTCGTTGTTTCTCGTTCTCGGCTGCAATCTTCCACCCCTCGTGATTTTTGTCAGTCTGTTAGTGGAACAATAGCAGCGTTTCATAGTGAGATCAACCAGCACACACACTCAGGCCGTCAGAGGGAAGAGTCGACGGAGACTCTAGTAACAGAGGAACAAATGATGAGGATTACAGACAGAGACACGCATTATACCGCTGCCCCCTCCGAACCTGTCTCTCTCTCTCCGTGCTCATTCCACATAATCTGATTCCACATCCTCGCTGCTAGTAATCCCTCCAAAACAATTTACACCCCCCAAATGCACTAAACGGTTGCGCCACACTTGCATGCAGAATTCAGCATGTAGCGCCCGCTTAAAATGGATTGCAGGAGGTGGTTTTCACACTCAAATTCAGTTCCTCTTCCTGCAATTTTGGGTCTAACCATGGTACATTTTCATATATATTATATATATTCATATATTCATAATAATGAGTCGGCGTTTGGACGCAAACACAGAAGCGCTGAACTGCTTTCACTATATCAACTGCGAATGACCACAGTTCAAATTGTTGAATAAAGTCATTATCTTTGTTTTGTTTTTGCATACAAAATGTATTCTCGTCGCTTCATAACATTAAGGTTGAACCACTGTTGTCACATGGACTATTTTAACAATGTCTTGACCTTTTTGGACCTCAAAAGGTGCAATGACGTTGCTGCCTATGTGTGGTTCAGATACCCTCAGATTTCATCAAAAATATCTTAATTTGTGTTCCAAAGATGAACGAAGGTCATTTTTTGAAACTAACCCTTTAAACAAACTATAATTTGGCTTTGCAACATATTTAACAATGTAATTTATTCAGATGATGTTAAAGCTGAGTTTTCAGCATCGTTACTTCAGTCTTTAAGAAATATTTCTTTTGTTATCAATGTTGAAAATAGTTGTGTTGCTTAACATTTTTGTAGAAAATGCTTTTTTTCAGGTTTCTTTGATGAATAGAAAGTTCAAAACAATGGTATTTATTTGAAATAGAAATCTTTTGTAAGATGCCTGATGCCTGAATAGAAGTATTAATTTCCTTCAAAGAAATCTTTTGAACAGCGTATGTATATTTTCACATCAAACTGTCATTTCAGTCTGTGAAGTCACCTGTTTCTTCACTCATGTCTAAAAATCACGTTTTCTCCTTCCGTCCAAGAGCGTCACATTCAAACACACGTCAGTCGATTTGTGTGTTCTTGAGCGGCAGTTTTTCTGGTTGTGTTTGTTTTGTGTGTCTGCGGTGAGCAGCCCACACACCTCTTGTGTGTTGACACTGCACGCTTGGCCTCAAACTGCAGCGGAGAGAGAGAGAGACAGCATGTCTGGCTACCAGGTCTTTATCCCAGCGCTCTGTGTGCCAGACTTCAGGGCTGGAACGGTTTAATGCCGAGTACAGCTCGCGAAACGACTCTCGCCGTGTCTCATTTGATTTAAGGCCCCAGAGGCATCTCTCCATATCGGTCTGAAACTGCGACCACGTGTTGTTTTGCAGCACAGCTTTCAGCGTTTAAAGAGTTAATCCCGCAGAAGGCAGCAACATGCAGCGAGCATGTGGGCGTTTGGGTGTGTTCGTGCTGGAGAGTGAGAGAAAGAGATGATGTGTGTAAAATGTGTGCATGTGTTTTTCTGGCATGCCATCCTGTCGGGGAGACGCGCTCTGCGGTGGTAGTATTTAAAGCCGCCATGAAATCAAAATTCAAATTTTTTTTTTTTTTTAATGGAATATTGCAGTTTTTATTATGTCATTTTTCTGTGCACATCATTCTTTTCTTTTTTTTTTAATTCATGTGCCCTATTAATCTTTAATCAAAATAACTTCCCCTCCTTCATGCAGCAAATTACTGGTGTGAGGGTTGGACAACTTGTCACTAACGTGAGATCGACCAATTGCAAACCACATGAACAAAGATGAACAAAGTCCCACCCTGCTTTTTTTTTGTTCGAGAAGCCGTTTCATTTTTCCTCATTCAATATTCTGTTTCACTTGGAAAATATGTCACAATACTGAAGTAAATTCGGTCGTAACTTCCGGTTCAAGAGGACTTTAAAGTGTTAGTTCATCCAAAAATGAAAATTCTGTCTTTAATGACTCACCCTCATGTTGTTCTAAACCCGTAAGATCTTTGGAATGCAAATGAAGATCTTTTTTGATGAAATCTAAGAGCTTTCTGTCCCTCCATAGACAGCTACACGACTACCACTATGATGCTTCAAAAACTCGCGAACATGCTTGAGCTTCCGTTTACCACAACTGATGTGCGATGTTTATGTGAATAAAAGCCTAAATTCAATTTTGGATAGTGTCTCTTCAAAAAATTTAGACTAAACCGCTCAATTCATATGGATTAGTTTTATAGTCTCTTTATGAACTTTTTGAAGCATCAAAGTGTAGCTGTCAACGGAGGAACAGAAAGCACTCAGATTTCATCAAAAAGATCTTTATTTGTGTTCCGAAGATGAAGTCTGGAATGACATGAGGGTGAGTAATTAATGAAAGTATTTTCATTTTTGTTTGAACTAATTCAACGTTAATTGACTGCTACACCAAACCCCTCCAGTGCCGTAACCTCGAGCAGTCACACTAACGCAAGAGTCTTCACATGAGAACTGCATTCTCAATTTTTTTTTACATTTTCAATTTAAAGTATCAAATTTAATTATCAATTTAAAGTATTAAAATATCAAAATAATATGAAAACAAGATGCTAAGTAATGAGTAAAAATATTAAATTGTGTACATACGTATACAGATAGACATGTATCAAGACATTATGAAGAAAAAATATCGTAATATATGTATAGTGATTATATTGGTTTAGGCAGTAGTTAGTTTCTGAGGGTGTGGAGCTGAAAAATGAATTTTGCTGCAATTGATAGTTAACTGTCCTCATCCAGTAACACTCAAAGGATGCATTCAACATCTCAGTGTACAAACATAGTCGAATAAACATGGCTAATCTAAGAGTGTGCAATGCAAACATGAGATGAAAAACTAGTTTTTCCCTTCGACCCTTCATTTTTTTTCTTCCATCACATCCCCCTGTCCGCCCAGACACTAAGTATGATTAGAGAACGCAAGAAATTAGACTTCCCGAAGGAGAATGAATGTCTAAACAACTCTGGTTGCTTGCACAAACATCCCGTCTCCAGCAATCTGTAAAATAAATCCAAAACACACACACGTGATTTTCCCACAAGGGAAACCCCAGCATGAATTTCTGTTCCCTACTTGAAACGTAGCCCCACAAACACACACTTACACGGTTTCCCACAGGAAAGAAAATAGCGAATGTAATCTCTTTAATATCTCAGCTGTTTCACCTTGACATCGATATTGAATGGAGATCAGATGGAGACGGTCATGACTTTTCTCCTGAGAAGAATCAGGTAGTCTCACAATGTATTTCTTGCGAGTTTCATGAGATGTCTCAAATTTAATGTCTCAAACTGCTCAGTCTGCAATCAAAAGTCTATGATCTAAATAGAAACTCAAATTCTCCCAAGACAAAGTGTTTTGATCTATGCTGTCCATTTAACTTTATAGCAGCATTCTTACTTTATTTCAACAATTGTCAAATTTGCGTCTGAGGAATTGAGTCTGAGGAGAAAACTTTGAGACAAAGTTGATTCTTTGATGCAAACCGAAACGTAACTGAGAACATCAAAAGAATGGATGATGAAAGTCATATTTGCAATGACAAAGCTATTCTGAGAAGCGTTTAGTGTTAACGTTCACAAGGGGGAAAGGCAACAACATCTGATGCACAGAAGTTCAAACGTTAACTGGGTAAGAGAGACACAAGTGTGAGTCAAGAGCGAGAAAAAAAACAGGAGCGAGATGCTGTGGTGAGTCAGCCTTTGGTTTAGAAGAGATCGAAATGTTCGGACGACAGCCAGAGGCTGCCATGGTTCAATACACACACACACACACACACACACACATACATTTCTCAGACGGAGATGTGCTCTTGTTTTTCAACACAGTCTCGCAAAGCGAAAAGGAACTCCACACAATGAGACGACAAACAAACATTCTCTCTTTCTATTTCTCTCTTTCTTTCTCTGTGGTTGTCTCTCTTTCTTGAAGCACTTCGACTTGCCTCACCACCAAGTCTTTCTCTCTTTTTGTATCTCGTTTTTCCTCTCTCGGCACAGGCAGCGGCATTTAAAAGACCCTTACAGCGTTGCCCTGACATGCTCTTGGCCTCGACTCAGCCGAGAGAACCCGTCGGGTCCTGACAAGGACAGCGGAGCGAGCTGCTTTCCCCTCCTCCACACATCTCATTACCTTCTCTCTCATTCCTGACTTTTTCTAGATTTCCTCCACATCTTCTCCTTTTTTGTAGATTGTTTTTGTTTTCTCTATAATGGTCAAATAGTTTTTGCTGGTTTTCTAGAGCCTGTATCTTGTTGCAACTGTTAAAGTGGTGAAATATCTGCGTCACAATATACCGTGGTGTTTGCCCATTTTTCCTTAGACAGAAAGATTGGAGAATGACTGAAAACTAATATGGAGAGAAATGGAGATTGAGATTGGAGGCCACACCTCAAAGCTTCTGGTAAAGTTTCTAAATTTACTGTATAAGTGGGAATACTCCAGTTCATTTGTCAGAAACATTGAAGAATGACAAGAAACTACTGGAGGAATTGAGCAGGGGGAGGAAATAGAGTGCAGACCAAACTTCATTGCAGAGCAAAGCACATTACATTTACATTGACAGAAAACTACCAGAGAGGAGAAGCAGGGATTCAAACCCATCATAGACCGGACTTGAAGCTGTGAACCAAATTAGCCAAATCTCAATGGATTTTGAGCACTTGGGCTTTACAATTTACACATTATCCAAAGCAACTAACATTGCATTCAAGGTATCATTTCCCATTTTCCCTGGAAATCAAACCCCTGACCTTGGTGTGGTTAGCACCATGCTATACTGTTTGAGCTATAAGAATGTGCTATCCAAGATTTTGAGTTTGAATTAGTTACTTTTTTAAAGGCAAAATGTGTAATTCTGGGTGGGACCACCAATGTTATTCTGAAAAATGGCAGACTGGGGTGGGATAGTTTGAGAAAAACAGTTGACTGAAAATGAAATTTTCCATTTTGTGGTGCTTCTACTGGTGCAGAAATGAAGCACTTCACCTTTAACCTTCGAGCGTGTGTGATGTGTAATTTCCAAAATAACTGTCATTTTTGAATTCATTTCACCCAGGACAGGTCCGGCTGCGTGGAAGTCGAGAGAACACATCGAAATGATGACCTGAGTCTGATCTCGCTCTTTCCTTCATTAAGCAGACGAGCGGTGTAGATGCACAAGAGTCCGTCACGTTGGAGGGGAGGTGATGTTTCTCCGTGAGTGTCTGGTCAGACACACTGGCGGCTGCTCAACCACTAAATGGCCCAATCACAAAACCCTATGACTCGTGGAAAACAACAGATCAATAGCGCTTCCTCTGGTTCTCGCCTGCATGCTTGTATATCTGCGTGCATGAGAGAGAGAGAGAGCGGAGATGACGGTAGAGCATTTTGCATCCATATGCCCACTCAAATGGCATTTGAAAGCAGGAATATCTGGGGGGTTTTCTTGCACCTTTTTTAAACACACGCGGTACTGATTACAGCCTCCCTCTTGAGACGGCAGAAATAAAGAATGATCGCCAGGCAGGGAGAGACAAATTTACGCTCGGCGAGCCGCATTCATTACAAACAGGCTGCCGTGTGTGTGCTGTGTGGCCGAACTCGACCTCAAGAGTTAGCAGAGTGAAAGCCAAACCCTCCGCCGCTGCCAAACAGATCAGATTAGAAATGCAGTCGAGCGCTCAGCAGCAAGACAACAAGACAGAAGGCAGACAGATAGATGGATCAAGGGAAAGCTGTAATAATGTAGTATGAACTGGTAGATTTTTGGTCTGTGCAAATGTGTTCTGTGTCAGGTGTTTGCTAGGCAAGGGATATAGGGTTAACAATTCTGTCTAAATGCAAACAGAGATTCATTTACGAACAAATGCAGACTACCTAAGCACAAACACTGACGATAAGTTTGTCCCCTAGTGCTCAGCTTGAGATGGGTTAATTCAGAAAGGTCTAGACTGAATGTGAAATGTGTTGATCCAGAAGAGCATAACATACATTGAAGCAGAAAGGCTGAGAAATCTATAAACTTGAGATGTTGATGCAGAAAAAAAAAAAATGGAATAGAAGCAGAACTTAAGATGAATGGATGCAGAATGGCAGAAAAGTCCAAGGAGTTGAGATGCAGAAAGTCTGAGAAAAACTAGAATGCGGTATGTATTTAAGTGCCAGAATTGAAAAATCTAAATCTAAACTTTAGATTTGTTGAAGAAAAAAGATGATCAAGAACTAGAACTTGTTATGTGTTGATGAAGGAATATCTAGATCTTTCTTCTTCAACACACATCAAATTCTAGTTAACTTATATGTTGACGCATATGAGCAGAAATAATCTTTAATTTGAGATTTACTGAAGCAGAAAGGCCAAATTATACAGGACTGGAGATCTTTTAATTTAAAAAGACCAAAAAACTAGAATTAAAAAAAAAAAACTTTAAAAAACTAGATCTTAAGGGATTAGTTCACTTTAAAATTAAAATTACCCCAAGATTTGCTCACCCTCAAGCCATCCTAGGTGTATTTGACTTTCTTCTTTCTGATGAACACAATCTGAGTTATATTAATAAATATCCTGATGCATCCATGCTATATAATGGCAGTGAACGGGTCCAACGAGTATAAAGCTCAAGAAAGTGCATCCATCCATTATAAACATACTCCACAGATCTCCAGGGGGTTAATAAAGGCCTTCTGAAGTGAAGCGATGTGGGGTTTTTTTTTAGAAAAAAATCCATATTTTACAAGTTATAAAGTAAAATGTCTAGCTTCCGCCAGAACGCCTACCGTATTAAACTTACAAAGAAAGTATTTTTTCGTAAGTTGAATACGGAAGGCGTAGGACGTAGCGCAAGCGCTTTGAACAGCGAGAGGCATTACATTTTCTTCATAAGTTGAATATGGAAGGCGGTCTGGCGGAAGCTAGATATTTTATTTTATAATGTTAAATATGGATATTTTTCTCACACAAATGCACTTCAGAAGGCCTTTATTAACCCCCCCGGAGCCATGTGAAGTACATTTATGATGAATGGATGCACCTTCTTCAGCTTCATACTCTTTTCCCATTCACTGCCATTATAAAGCTTAGATGCATCAGGATATTTATTAATATAACGCTGATTGTGTTCATCAGAAAGAAGAAAGCCATATACACCTAGGATGGCTTAAGGGTGAGTAAAGCTTGGGTTAATTTTCATTTTAAAGTGAACTAATCCTTTAAGATGCAGAAAGATCAGAAAAATCTTGAACTTGAGATGTTCTGGAGCAGAAAAGCCAAAAAATGAGGAGAAAGAACTAAAACCTGAGATATGTTGAAAGAGAGCAGAAAAAAAGCTGATATTTCCAGTCCTGGATCTTTTGGCCTTCAACAAATGTGCTGATGTACAGAGGTAGAAAAATCTAGAACTTGAGATGCATTGCTGCAGAAAGGCAAGAAAATTTGAATTTGAGACGGGTTGAAGCAGAAAGGATGAAGAAACGAGTACTTCAAAAAAGAGCTCAATTTGTTTTGAAGCAGAAACATCTAGAACTTGCCGTATGTCAATGGAGAAAGGCAGAAAAATCTAGCTTCATCCTCAGAAGCAGGCACGACCTATTCTGGATGTCAAGCCTCTAGAAAATCATGCAGCCTGATCACGTCACATGGGTAACCAGGCAGTGCAGTTTTTTTCCTGTGGCATTAAAGCCCGTGATGACCAGGGGTAATATTTTAACACCACGGCTCTTTCCCCCGACATATACACGCACACTCGCAATCATAGTGCGGAAAAAACATCCCAGCACTCGCTTGCTTATGTGTGTGTGCAAGAGAAAAACAGCCCTGCCGCTGAACAATCAGCAGTCCTCCGCGTGTCTCTCTCTCTGGGCGGCGTCATGGCAACGGAACAGCTTCAATTAGAGGAGAAGAAAGCGTTTCCCCTCGGCATGGCATTGGAGAGAGAGCCGAGTGTCAACGAGCGCGGAAAGGGAGGGAGTGTGTGTGTGAAAAAGATTGCGAGCAGGAGGGAGGAAGAGAAAACGAGCGCCGGGGAGACGTGTGTGAGGCTGAGATTGCGAGAGAGGGAAAGGGAGCGTGTCTGAGTGTGTGTGTGTGTATGTGTGTGCGTGCACGCTACAGATTGCAAGGAAGCAAGCTAGAGAGACAAAGCAAGCAAGTGAGATTGAGAGGGAGGGGAAAGTGTGTGTGTGTGTGTGTCAGAGCAGCCAGAGACAGACAGTGTTTTGCCTGCGTTAGCGCAGCTAATGAAAAATGAATGAACCCACGGGAGAGAAAGAGAGAGAGATATGGAAAGATAGAGCGGTAGTTTAGCGCTCACAAAGTTTCAGCAGTGCCGTGTGTGTTTAGAGGGGCTTTAGTGAGATGTTGGCCTTGCTTGGGGTCAAGAGGTTAAGGCCACATACTCATGCAAGTACGCAATTGGGTTGCTTTGGTGGATAACAAACCTCAGTACTCAATATAGTGATAGAGTGTCTGTGCCATTTAAACCAGACATAGTTAGCTATAAATACAGTAAGTCGACATTTTACTAACTTAAACTTGCTCGGATTTTTATCAAAGTGTTGTTCCTCCACCACATTTGACCTGAAGGTCGGGACACACCAAGCCAGCTGTCGGCAAAGTCTGCCCGTTTTTGACCATTGGTCGGCTTTTTTTTTTTTTTTTTTTGGTGTGTTCTGCACCGTTGGCTCTAGTCGAACGCTGTCTGGGTTTTTTGTGCCAAATCAGCATGTTGAATCATAGGTCGTTGACGAGAGTTGGCTGTTCAGTTTAGCGAACGAGTCAGTGCACGTGAATAAAAACGAAAGAGATAAAAGCGAGCAAAGAAGTCAAGATAGTCAAGAAGTCAAGATTCTGTACAGACAGAAAGCTGTTATAATTTTACGCCATCTTCCCTGAGCATTCAATGCACGAATATTTTCATAATAACATGAGCCGACTGGAATGAAGAAAGTGATCAGCGTAATTGATATTCAAAAATAGTAAGCAAATGCTGCTTTGTTTACAATTTGTATATCTACAGTCGTAGTTTCAGTTTCTCTTTTTGAATTACGAAAATGTACTATTGATACCTGCGGACATAGACAGATATATCCTTATACGCAGACGCAGAACGCACATGCTAGTTGACAGTCGCCTTTAGTCCTTTTGGTGTGTTCAAGCGTGGCTTTTTGGATGAGATGCAGACGACGAGAGGTTGCCGCTAATTCTTTGACGTCAGCTTGGTGTGTCTCAGGCTTGAAAGTGAAAACAGACCATACTAGGCAGTTTACACGAATATTGCCAGTGACTTTGCTAACAAAAATATTTTTAAATATAGACAAATCAATGGTGGTGCTGCTGAATAAATTCTTTGAAAATGGTTTCAATGATTCAGCTCATAAAGATAGTAATAAAAGTGTTTTTTGAAAAAAATCATTTGAGTGAATAATTCAATGACTTGCTCATAAAGACAGTCACTTGTTTTGTTCCTGAATGAATCAGTATGTTTTAATGAATCTGTCCAAAGAATAATTCATTGAATGACTCATAAAAACAGTCACTTGTCTCCACCTATTGACTTATTGGTGCAACTTGCTGAAAAAGTCGCTTAAAAAAACACCCAAGTGCTGATGGACGAAGTGTCAGCCAAACAAATTCATGGCACTTCTAGTCAGTTCAGGCAGCAACGCATACTGCGTACCACTTTTAAAGACATTTTTGGCTTAAACATACCCCTTTTATGCCCACAATTTTTGTTACCTCCTACGATTAAAAACAAGATTATCTTTTATCTTTAGTCACAGGTGGATCATAGGTGCAATCTATGCTGCTATACCCTTGTGCTTTTAGATCTGTCATGCATTTTGTCCTTTAAGTTCACTGTTAAGTTTCACACGCTTGCATGCACGCATTGCCATTTGATCTCTCTAGCATGCACACATTCACTCTCTTCCATTCGTTTTTGTCACCTTTCTTTAACCTTTGCCGCCAACCGAGGGAAATCCACCCGCTGGCTCGCAAACTACCACCTGCTACAGACAGACCTCTGTTGGAGAAACGCGAGATGGAGAGAGATGACTGACAGGGACTTCATGAGTTAGAGGGCCCCTGTCTCAGAGCAGCTGCGGAGAGATCGAGACTGATAAAGATAGATAGAAGGAGCGATTCTCTCTCGCCGTCTCTTAGACATTCCTCTGGAGACTGGCGGTGGTTCTGATATTCCCCACTGCCTCTCTGGTATTCAAGGGTCTGCGTGCCGAGATTGATAGCTGAGCGTCGCTTTTTTTGATGTGCTATAGTGTCGACAAGTCGACGCCACCCCACCCCACCAACAACGGCAGCGCCGCAGCTGGGTACAATTTTCACTTGCACACTCACAACATGTCTTACACTGCAAGCAAGTGATGTGACAAACAAAAGGCTCTAGTTAAGGTGTGTTCACACTGACAGCAATTAAATCACTGAAGGTCGCCAAGTCACTGTCTTGTTGTTGGTCGTTAGGTGTTCTTACTCGACTAGAGTATCAGATAAGTCTTCTCTCCCACTGGTAGTTGCTGGATCGTGTTGCTGCTTTTTTGCATAAAGTTAAACTCAAATTTGTTGCATTGCTAATAGTTGTGTATTTCATCTCGAATCATACATTTTCATTGAAAAATTGCCATCAGTGTGAATTTCGCTTAACTTGTATAAGGCTGTGACTTCATACGCTGCACCAAAACTAAAACGTTATAGTTGATGCAAAATCTCAGTGTAAAATGAAATGCTCTCTTTACAAATCAACAATACTGCAAGGTTGTGACTTTGCAACATGCAATTTGCACAATGCAGCAAAAATGCTGTTTTTTGCATGCACTATTGTATGACATGACGTAACTAAATGGTCCAGTTAAAGGGTTAGTTCACCCAAAAATGAAAATTCTGTCATTAATTACTTTACCCTCATGTCGTTCCCCACCCTTAAGACCTTCGTTCATCTTCGTAACACAAATTAAGATATTTTTGATGAAATCCGATGGCTCAGTGAGGCCTGCATTGCCAGCAAGACAATTAACACTTTCGGATGCCCAGAAAGCTACTAAAGACATATTTAAAACAGTTCATGTGACTACTGTGGTTCAACCTTAATGTTATGAAGTGACGAGAATACTTTTTGTGTGCCAAAAAAAAAAGAAGAAGAAAAAAAAAAAGACTTTATTCAACAATATCTAGTGATGGGTGATTTCAAAACACTGCTTCATGAAGCTTCGAAGCTTTACAAATCTTTTGTTTCGAATCAGTGGTTCGGAGCATGTATCAAACTGCTAAAGTCATGCCTCCTAGTGGTGAACCATTGAAATTTCATTTGATACACACTCCGAACCACTGATTCGAAACAAAAGATTTGTAAAGCTTCAAAGCTTCATGACGCAGTGTTTTGAAATCGCCCATCACTAGATATTGTTGAATAAAGTCATAATTTTGTGTTTTTTGGCGCACAAAAAGTATTCTCGTCGCTTCATAACATTAAGGTTGAACCACTGTAGTCACATGAACTGTTTTAAACATGTCTTTAGTAGCTTTCTGAGCATCTGAATGTGTTGATTATCTTGCAATAGAGGCCTCACTGAGCCATCAGATTTTATCAAAAATATCTTAATTTGTGTTCTGAAGATGAACAAAGGTCTTATGGGTGTGGAATGACATGAGGGTGAGTAATTAATGACAGAATTGTCATTTTTGGGTGAACTAACCCTTTAAAATCAAGGATGAGTTCTTTACTGCAAACACTTGACTAAGACTGCAACAACTAATCGATAAAATAAAATTGATAATAATCGATAATGAAAATCTTCAACAACGATTGTCATTATCGATTAGTCGCATCTGCCCACTGTGCACGGAAAACTTCCGCCAGTCGCGTCAAATTACAGCACTTAATAAAGCATTTCTTGGGACAAAATGCATCTGAAAATAGACGAGGAAACGGAGTGAGCTGCTGCTGGAAAGGTACGTGATCCAAGCTGCCCAAAACATAAGAATTCCTTATTTTAAGCTTCAAGCTAATGCATTAGTGTAATGTTTAACATGGCTTGTCCTGTCAGGCGCTTTGACAGATGCGTGTGATGTTTATTGTGGGATATGTTTCCTCAGCGCAAAACTTTCATATTACGGTTATATCCTTATCTGTAAGTGTTACTAATTCACGCAAGTTTTTCCATTCTGCACGAAGGCTTGCATTTGAGCATCAAACAGACGGGACACATTAGAGAGGGAGACAAAATCAATTATTTTTTCTGAAATATCTGTTGTTGGACGTTAAGTTAGGTTTAAAAGTCAACATGTAATTCAAGTATATGAGAGTGGTAACTGTAAAGGGATAACAGCATGTAATTGAATATAAATGTAAGACGTTTCTTACATTTACAGGATAAAGAAATGACAGTAGCAGGTTATTGCATTCAGAGTGAATGTGTGTTCCTCTTATCTGTTAACACTGAGTTTGTGTTTTTTTTTTTTTTGTTATCTTTATTATTATCTTCTTTTTTAATGTAGGGACTTAAACTGTCTTTTTGATTTATAGCTCTTTTGCATATAGCATAGATATAGATACGTATATTCACTATATATGTTTACATAGCATTCAGTTGGCATGTTTGCTTGAAGGACAGCATTGGGCAGGATTTGTGTTTTGTCAATAAAAGAAAAGAAAAAAGAAGATTGGTCTTTTTATCTGAAATACTGAAATAAAACACTCCAGTCAGAATAATAATGCAATACAGTCGCCTAGTTACATGCTTGCAGTATGTGCGAAGAAATGTACAACGTGACAGAATTAAATTGCTACCGTTATATTCTATAAAACTGTCTACACTGCAAGCATGTGACAAAGGAAAAATGCCCCCATTACAATCAACTAAGTTGTCTATGCTACTAGCATTCGACTTTGCATAACACGCCATGACTAAAACATACATAATCAACGATGCCATCCACTGCAAGCATGCAACTTGAAAAACTAAGCTCCTGTTACAAGTGTGTGGACAATTTGCATTCTCGCAGTATAGACTGTTGTCAATAACAACTGGAGCTCTACTTTCTGCCACTTGCTTGCAGCATAGATGGGATATAATAAACCTCCTACTGGAGATAATAGGCAGTATACCCCTGTCAGTTTATACCAAACACATGCATATACATGCATCCTTTTCCCTGACGGCTGTAACTATCCCTCCATGAGGAATAGTATGTCCTCTGGTCTTGAATCTACTAAAAAGCCAAATCTCTTTCTCTCTCGCTTTCACTCTTCTGTAGTAAATGCCAGGGGCTCCAATCACGGACCCCCTGTTGAGCTCTTTGGCTTTGACTGACACAACATTCGGAAACACACTGGGAATTGAGTGTGTGTGTTTGCGTGCGTTTCCCTAAGTAGCGTTGCACCCTCCTCCCACATTTGATCTCCCCGCTTCTCTCTCTCTCTATCCGGTTCTAATCTGTGTCTCGTTTCTCTCACCCACGATTTCTCACTCCCTAAAGGCCGCATCCATTCAGCGTGAGAGAGAATTTCTCTCTCTTACAGTTTATACTGTAAGCTACAGCTGTATTTATTGTTCTTTTGTTGGCTAACTAGACCAGACAGGTGTGTAAGGGTTTGTGTGTGGGTTTTAAGGTGTAATGTGTTGTGAAATGACTAACTAGATCTATCTATCTGTCTATCTAGAATTAATTTGAAATTTAAAATGTACTCTCGAATCAACTCCAAATGGTGCAAAACAATACATTTTTTGTTTTTTCATGCCTCACTGCTAAAAAATATTTTGTAACTGGAAAACATATAGAACTATTTTGAAAAATATAGCGATTGTAGTAACGCCACTACATTTATTTAGTTACTCGCTAACATTTCCGTTAAATTACCTCAGCGTTACATCTAAAAACGCACACACATGGCAAACACTGCTCAGCGGAGCGACTGATTTTTCACAGAGGCAGTGAGTTGTGAAAACAGAGATAGAGAGAGAGACGAGTGATGAACAGAAAAGAGAAAAGCAGCAAGCAGGACACAGCGCTCCGCTCAGCCAGCGAGGCTCCGCTGCTCTGCGTGAGTGTGTCACTGTCTCATGTGGGCCCTTCAGTCCTTGAGGCGTTTTGTTCCCCCTCCCTGCTCCGGCCCCCAGCCCTGCTAATCCTTTTGAGACACACACACGCACACACATTTCCCAAGGCTCAGAGGCGCTCTACGCCGCTGCTTATCTTCGCACTCCACCGAGCTACGCCGCGCTACACACACACACACACATGCACACAGCAGATCTCAGCTCTGGCTAAAACTCCTAAAACGTCTACACTGCACGTAACTGACATGACGAAACTAGAACACACTGAAGATGTCTATTCTTTTGTTCACTATAACTTGAGCATTCTAGTTTTTGCCGCATTGTGCATTTGCAGTTTAGATCATGTATCTGATCTGAACAATCTTCTAGCTAATCTTCTCATGTAGCTTTGCTCGATTGCAGTGTAGACAGCTTTGTTGATTATTACAGGAGAGTTCTAGTTGTCGCATTGCTCGCTTGCAGTTTTGTTGACTATAAAACGCTCTAGTTATTTTTTTTGCGTTGCACATTTGCCGTGAAGACAGCTGCACTGATTATCACGAGAGCTTTCTAGTTTTGTAGCGTCATTTCACTCGTTTTAGATGTAGATAGCTTTGTTGATGATGTTTACAATGGTAACATTCTAGTTTTGTTGCAACATGCATTTGCTATGGAGATGGCTTCGTTGATACACTGTAAAGTAAGTTCAGAATACTAAAAATTATTGTAGACACCGATTACCTCAAAAAAATTAAGTAAAGCAACTACAATTTTTAAAGTAAACAATAATAATAAATAACAATTAAGTCAAATTAAAAAAAATTTTTTTTATTTTATTTAATATATATATATATTTNATGAACTATTGCTTACCATATGTAATGTTTCTGATTTTTCAATTAATTTGATGTAGTGGTTGTAAAACCCAATAAATTGAGATTACTCAAAACATTTAAGTAAACAGCTCAAAGATTATTTTAGCAGAACTTAAAAAATATATATTTTAAACTACATAAATTCAGTAATTACAATTTAGTCGTAATATTGAATAAACTAACACCTAATCTTTACGGTTAAGTTTTAGTTAACAACAGCACACCAGCATGCGCTAATGTAACCATCGAAGAGACTCACTATTTACTAAATAGCCTTGAAGTTTCGCAGCCCATTCTTGACGTATACAGGCACTACTCTTCACCAAGTTGGTAACCCTAAAAACTTAAGCACCACAGAAACACATTTAAATACCAAAATAACAGAACATGAAACAATAACACATCTTTCCCTGTATTAATCTTGAGCAAAAACACACAAAATAACACTCAGTTTCAACATTTATTCTCCCTTACAGAGTGTGACGCAAAGCATGCTGGGAACTTGAAATCTGCTGCAACTCAGTTTAATGTCGAATGGATTCTTCTGATAATGTCAGTTACATTATCACATCGGCAACGACGTGACATGGTTGACGTCACTTTATATCGCTCAGTAAACTTAAAAATAATAATTTAAGTATAAGGGTTTACTCAGATATGTTGAGCTACACAAAAATAAAACTAAACTCCTTGTTCAGAAAATGTAATTTTTTAAGTTGCATCAATGATTTAACAGAATTTAATTGCAGCGTACTCGCTCTTTATAAGTTAGTAGTACTGTTCGGGTTTGCAGTGTGTAATAGAAGCATTCTAGTTCTGTTACATGGCATTCTTGCAGTGTAGACTGCTTTATTTATTTTAACAGCCATTGTAGTTTTGTCATGTCAGTTCACTCTCTAGCATTCAGAATTGTTGGTTTAACTTAAAAAAGTAAGTTACCTGGTTGCCTTCAAATTTTTAAGTTCATTGAAATAAAAAATGTGTGTTAATACAGTGAAGGCAATTGGTTTAATCAACAGAAACTCAAAATATTATGTTATCTGAACCACATTAATTATTGAAGTTGATTTGACAAAAGAAAAAAATGTGAAAACAAATCATGAAAATTGTCTTTTGTTGCATTGATTGCAATGAAGACAACATCATGGATTATAATAGAAACGGTCTAGTTTTGCCACCCTGCTTTACTTGTTTGCAATGCCGAAAAACAACTACATTTATTAATTTTAGTTTTGCCGCATTTTTCACTTGCATTGTGTCATTGATTATAAAGCAAGTATTCTATCATTTTTGCGTTATTCACTTCTCAGCAAACATTTGGACGTTTAATGACCGTTGAAAAGATGTCCCGTCATGGTTGAAAAATATTGTAATATATCTTTGACGCTATTTCATTATTTAATTAATTATTATATTTTGACCTACACGTAGCTAAAAGTCAAAGTAACAATTATACATGCAACCCCAGAGAATTGTAGATATGTACAAATGTATCAGAATGCGTTTTTAGGAAATGTTCTGTGTTACATATCTTTACCGATTTATGCCGTCCTACTGCGATTATTTTTGGGCAGGGACACGACGTTGCTGTCGGACCAATGTTTGCTGGGTTGCAGTATACACATTTTTTGCTGATTATAATGGGAGAGTTCTAGTTTTGTTGCGTTGCATGCCTGCAGTGTAGGCCGATTTGTTGGCACTTTGCTCACATGCAATGTAGACAGATTCGCTGATTATAACAGAAACTATCTAGTGTTGTCACCACAAGCTTTGCTTGCTAGCAGTGTCGAAAGACAGTCAACATTCATTTTGTTGCATTTCTCACTTGCAATGTAGGTTTGATTGATTATTTCATTGATTATAACACAAGTATTCTAGATTTGTTTTGGCACTCAATTGCAGTGTACACAGCTTTGTTGATTATAATGCAAGAATTTTGATATTGTCGCATTGCACTCTTGCAGTGTAGACTGCTTTGTTGCAGCACTTCACACACACATGTAATGCAGACAGATTTGCTGATTATAACAGAAACATTCTAATTTTGTCAGCTTCCTTTGCTGGCTTGCAGTGTCAAAAGACAGCTACATTTATTAATATTAGTTTGTTGCATTTCTCACTTGCAATGTAGATTTAAATTCATTCATGTCTCTTCGCACACTTGCAGTGTAGACAGCTTCATTGATTATAGTGACTGTGCTCTAGTGTTGTTGCATCATTGTTGACTCTCCACTCCACCATGTAATTTACCACAGTTTTAACCGTTTGTGCGGGATCATTTCATCCCTGTATAATTAGTACTTCATAATTCCATGACATAAGATGCTTTAAAGAGCCTCACATTTCTTCTGGAGTGTTCATAGAGGGGTCAGCCAGGATGCAGATGTCTCGCAAATGTCTGACTGTCATTTATAGTTTTTGGAAACGGAACGTCACCCTTTGAACACATGAAAGATTAGAGAAGTTATATTTTTTGAAATGCCTTAACCAAGGTAAAGTCATTAATAAATAAATTTAATAATTAAAATAATCACAATTTTACTGCCAGTTTAATATCTCTGCAAAAGTGTTTTAAATGCTCTTCCTTCTCTTGCAGACAGTCTCTGATGCCGTTTGGAAGAATTTGACAGATAATATGGATTTTGTTCATACACGTCATCAAGTCGGTCTGTTTCGGTCCAACTTTTCTGTTTTCTTTTTCAGCACGGACCTTCAGTCGGATTCTTGGCAGACTGTTAGCTGTCCCATAATCCTCTTTGATGCAAGAAGTAGAGGTCAGGGCAGGGTCGTGGTTGCTGCGAGAGCTCACATGCACGCAAACACATGCACCAGGAATTTTATTCTAGGCTGACTTCCTCTGATCACTGCAGATTTTCCCAACAGCACAGTCTGTTGCTCTCTCTCTCTCTCTCTCTCTCTCTCTAAACATCTGTGTGTGATCGGAGTCGTGCATAAATTATTCTCCGGCAGCAGCGCCATGTCTGCGTCTCTCTCGTGTGTTTTCTCTTGCCTCCTCTGACTCTTTCAGATAGCAAACGGTGCAGAGACTCTGTTAGATTGCGATGTCTAAGCAGTGGCACCTACGCGATGGTGCTCCATTATGAAGAGAGCGGCCTGTGCCGCCGCTGAGTTTCACATCACTTTAGCACTGCTGCTCACACAAAAGGACATCCTGTTTCCTGAAACACACACACACACACACACACATTTAGTCCATTGTGATCTTTGAGCACTCTCACTCTCTCAGTTAACCCTTTACAGCATCTCTCTCTGTATACAGACCAATAGAGCTCTTTTACTTTTTTTTTGCATCTGTCTTTTTTCTGTGGCTCTTTTTGTCCTGTTTGATTATTCTGTTTGTGATTTTGATATATATAAGGTAAGAATGATGGAAAAGTGGAAAAGAGATAGTTCCGGCAAATAAGAAAGTACAGGCAAAGGAGAAAGAAGAGAAAAAGTTGATGAGACAGGAAAAGGATAGATGGGAAAGAAACAAAGGTGATCAAGATGTGACAGAAAATGAGAACGATGATACAGAGAGGGAGAAAGTCATGAGACAGAGTTAAAGGATTAGTTCACTTCAGAATTAAAATTTCCTGATAATTTATTCACCCCCATGTCATCCAAGATGTTCATGTCAGTCGAAAAGAAATTAAGGTTTTTGAGTAAAACATTCCAGAATTTTTCTCCAAATAGTGGACTTCACTGGGGTTCAACGGGTTGAAGGTCCAAATGTCAGTTTCAATGCAGCTTCAAAGGGCTCTACACGATCCCAGACGAGGAATAAGGGTCTTATCTAATGAAATGATTGGTCATTTTCTAAAAAAATTTTTTAAATGTATATACTTTTTAACCACAAATGCTTGTCTTGCTTTGTGATGCGCCACACATTACGTAATCACGTTGGAAAGGTCACGCGTGACGTAGGCGGAAGTACCGCGGTAGGGCGAAAAACTCCATTTCATTTTCTCCTCCAACTTCAAAATCGTCCGACATCATTGTTTTAACTTTTTTTCCAAAGCCCGTTTGACTTAGTCTTTGCAAGTTCGCTTTGTAGACACTTGCTTGGTACTTCCACCTACGTCACACGTGACCTTTTCAACATGATTACGTAATGCATGGCACATCACAGAGCAAGACGAGCATTTGTAGTTAAAAAGTATATACGTTTTGATTTTATTTTTAGAAAATGACTGATCGTTTCACTAGATAAGACCCTTATTCCTCGTCTGGGATCGTGTAGAGCCCTTTGAAGCTGCATTGAAACTGACATTTGGACCTTCAACCCGTTGGTTGCCATTGAAGTCCCCTATATGGAGAAAAATCCTGGAATGTTTTCCTCATAAACATAAACATAAACATCTTGGATGACATGGGGATGAGTAAATTATCAGGAAATTTTAATTCTGAAGTGAACTAAATCCTTTAAGGTAAAGATGAGAAAGACATGAGGTAATGATGTGAGACAGT
This sequence comes from Anabarilius grahami, assembly GCA_003731715.1. Lineage (NCBI taxonomy): Eukaryota > Metazoa > Chordata > Actinopteri > Cypriniformes > Xenocyprididae > Anabarilius > Anabarilius grahami. Next base: position 2,021,912 of record RJVU01000282.1, on the reverse strand, counting down.
ACTGAGAACGATGAAACGGAAGGAAAAAGACGAGACCGAATAGAGAAAGGAAGCTGTGAGAAAGAAAGAAAAAAGATTGCAACAAGAGATATAGGAGAATGATGCCACAAAAATGAAAAAGAGATGATACTGAGGAAGAAAAAGAAGGAGAAAGAGCAGGAAACTGGCACAAGTGATGGAGAGGTGTGGAAGAAGCGACGGGCAAGTAGACACCTCTGCAGTATTTAGCAGGGACTGTGTGTGAGCGTCTGTGACAGCTTTTTGCATGACTAATGTGCCAGTGAGAGCCTGAGTCTGCGTTTACTGCCGCCCAGAGCTGCCCAAGACCAACAGCGCCGCCCGACCAATGAATATTTAAAGCCTGTGTGTGTGTGTGTGTGTGTGTGTGTGTGTGTGTGTGTGGGGCTAGGATCATTTATTAATGCCGGCGGAGAGAGAGAGAGATGAATAGATTGGCTGTGTACACAGAGCCAGGGCCAGGACGAGGTGAATGGCAGAGCAGTGTGTGTGTGTGTGTGTCACCCTGCGCTGTCTTCTGTTTGGTCTGAGGGACTGAAGCCCTGCGTCTATTTATAGATCCATTATACATCCATTATTAATCTCTCCATCCAGCCCTGATGAAAAGAGAACCATCACCCGAGCAACCGGACCACAAACGCACATCCAAACACTCACAAAAGCGAAGGCTAATCGGAGCATGTGCAGGTCGCAATATGATCAAATGTGCCAATGTTACTTTTCTGTTTATTTCATTTGGTCAACATAAACATATGAACATATTTCACATGCACATGAAAAATGCTCTGCGGATACGTAATGTCTTCCCAGCTACCAGAATTTGAAGAAAGTTGTAGTTTGTGTTTTATTTCTCTTTCTTTCAGTGTTTGTTCACAGCAGATGTTTGAATGATTGAAAGAATATTTCAGGAACATCATAATAACCTTTAAATAACATTCTACTAACATTAAGGAAACTGGACATTTTCATGATCTTGGAATGTTACAAATCAACGTTCAGAATGTTGAATTTTAAATCAAAATTAAGTTGAAAGAACGTTTGAGGAACATCATACCTTATAAAAAAAACGTTCCTCTAACGTCAAGAAAACTGGACATTTTTTACATTCCCAGAACCAACACTGAATATTTAGAGAACGTTCTTATAACAAAATTCTGTTAGCTGGGTTACCATATAAGTTTTCTTTTTTCTTTTCATTTATCTTGGTTATGACTCATTGTTTTAGTCAAATGTTTGTGTTCTTCTGGATGAATTATTAAAATCCACTGCATTGTCAACCACTTTTACTTATTGTTTTACAAAGTAAATGACTTTACATACATTCTAAAAAATGCTGGGTTAAAAACAACCCAAGTTGGGTTGAAAATGGACAAACCCAGCGATTGGGTTGTTTTGACCCAGCAGTTGGGTTAAATGTTTGCCCAACCTGCTGGGTAGTTTTATTTAACCCAACAATTGTTTACAAATTACTATAGGTCTGGCTTAAAATGAACCCAAAATAGGTTGGAAATTAAAAATCAGACTCATAATTACTAGAGGCAACAATAATAATCAAAAAGATGAGCATTTATTAATAAGCAATTTAATAAATGTTTATTGTTTAAATATTATTAAAAAAAATATTAATAAATGTTTGTTTATTAAACATATTAATAAATGTTAATTTCCAACATATTTTGGGTTCATTTTAAGCAAGAAATACAGTAATTTTTAAACAATATTTGGGTTAAATAAAACTACCCAGCAGGTTGGGCAAACATTTAACCCAGCTGCTGGGTTAAAACAACCCAATCGCTGGGTTTGTCCATTTTCAACCCAACTTGGGTTGTTTTTAACCCAGCATTTTTTAGAGTGTAGGATGTCAGATTTGTTTTTTTTTCCCAGATAGTTTAAAATTAACCAAATGAGGGAGGATTTTAAAATAATTTTGTAGTGATTGTGATTGCTTTGATTTATGACCTCAAAACCATAGATTTTACTAACTGGACAATTACCAGCCCAGGTAAGAGCCTCAGCCAGTGAGGAAAAAAGGAATAGCTAATGCTTTACTTTCTTAAAAAGTTGAAAACGTAAGGAGAAACAGGCTTAGGCTACATGAGACAAAGTGGAAAATAACTTGGTGCTACCATTCTGGAAGAGAAAGTTGGTGAGAAAGTGTTGAAAAGTAACTTCTTATTTAGTTTTAATAATGTTATGAATTCACTTTATGATTCCTAAACACTGTTTACTGCTGCTGATGATCCGTGGAGTTTCTCTGAGGTTAAACGAGCCGTAGCCTATATGAAAATGATGTGTGTAACGGTTAGCTGTTCGACCACAAGCCTTTACAACAGGGTTTTCCCCTTTATACAGGTGTGTGTGTGTTTGCGCCTACATAGAGGGACGGATTGACTCATATCGAGACTGAGGAACTGGCAGTGAGCAAGAACGAGAAAACGTGAGTGAGAGTGAAAACACACTCACGCACACGCGCGCGCGCACATACACGAGCACATAGAAAAAGAGGAAACAGATTTCGCTCTGATAATGTGTATGCGAAGGAGGAGAGATGTTTGTCGTTTACTTGGCCTAATGAATAATCACTATCTTTTCGAGTCCTCTCTCATTTTTCAAAACCTCGCGCTTTTTATGAGCGCAGCACGACGAGTGAGTGTGTGTGTGTGCGTGTGTGTGCACTTCTTGAGCAGCATTAACTCTGCCTCCGGTTTCCAGCGGCGAGAGGAAGGGAAAATTAATTCCGCGCAGAGGAGAAAGCGTGCGCCCGAGAGAGTGGAGACCCAACAGAAGGGTCTGAAATGGGTCAAGAGTGTTCGGCACTCTGTCGTAAAACACATAAGCGCACGTTCACACTCACGCACGCAACATATTGGATTATGACGGTGAGAGACGGAGCCGAGGATTTCTCATTTTGAACCCCTGACGTCCCTGTAATACATTTCTGATAAATGATTGTGTTTCAAAGTAATGAATTAGCCTCATTAAGCGGATGACTGGATCTCAAGAAAGGCGAGGGAAAAACTCCGAAGGGGGAGGTGCGGGGGGAGAGATTTCATCAGCGAGCGAGCGGAGATAAGAAAGCGCGTGTGTGCGTACGAAAACGGGAGGCGGGAGTGAGAGAACGGGCGTGTGTCTGCGCAGTAGGAGAACAGAGGAGTGACAAGCTTTGTGCGGAGAGATCGAGCGAGCGAGCGAGCGCAGGAGGGAAGCCGTAGAGGAGGGAAATAGAGGGGAGGAGGGAACCAGCCTGGTGGGAGATTAAGAAGGGCTGTTTTAGCACAGCGCAGGGCGCAGCGTTCCCGCTGGCTTCTTATCTGGATCTTTGATGCCGCTCGTGAGACTGCGCTGCACAGAGATTCAGAGAGTCGTTTTTCCCTGTGCTTAACTTTTTCCCCTCTTCTGATTTTTCTTTTTCTGTAATGGCAGTATCTCTGCATTGTTTAGGTTTGTGTAGCTCGATCACCTGTGCTGCCTGTTTCTCTGTGCAAGAAAAATCGGTATCTTAAAACATAGGCCATATGTTGTCTGTATTTTTAGGTTTTTGTTGTTGGTGGTGTCTGTATTTCAGTTCTCTGTCGTGTCTGTTTCAGTTCTGTCTGTCATGTCTGTTTCACATTGCACATCATCATTCTAAATGTCACTTTTAACCCTGGGTAAAGGAGCGTTTCACACTTGTAATTTAGATCCGGGGTTAGCACCGCTTTTAACCCAGGGTTACGAAACCCTGCTCTGGAGCAAGGTTAGCACCACTTTTGCGGTGTTAACCCCGCATTGCGGTGCCAAACTTGTACAGTGTGAAATTATGCGGTGTTATGTTGCGTTCCAGACAGATCGGATTTCCTTCTAGGAAATAATGTCTGAAATGCCAACCCGATCTCACGGCAATTCGTAGGCTAATTCGTACGAATTCCTACGACCTCACTCGTACTAATTCATACGTTTTTTGCTAAATCGTACGTATTTTATGAGTTGACAAATTCGTATTAATTCATACGAATGACCTACCCGCCCCTAAACCTAACCATCACTGGGGTTTAGACAAATCGTATGAATTCGTACGAGTGAGGTCGTATGAATTTATACGAAATAGCCACCTCGTAAAATAAGTACGAATTGGTCGTGAGATAGCGTTGGAAATGCCACTCAAAGTCGGATATTCGTCGTGTGAACTCGGGGTACATCGATCAACCCCGACCTCAGTGAGACGCGTCATTTGACGTCACTTCCAAGATGTCGGCGCGTACCGCTTCCAATGAATATGAACGTAAAAACAAACTTTAACATTAGATATTAAGTTAATGTAATCTTACGTTCGTTTTAAAGCTGTTTTAAAATTGATTTCATGTAATTTTATTCTGTTTTGCCTTAATTGACACAAAAACACGATATACTCTCATGGGGTCATGGCGACATCATGTGGTCAACATGTGAATGTGACGTATTGTGACTGGAACGAACTGAGGTCTGAAGTGGGACATTTAATTTGGGATATTCCCACGTCCGACCTCGTCTGGAACGTAGCATTAGAATGTTACAGCTAGATACTTAGCAACCGACAATCAATCGTGTGCCTTATATTCACGCGCTTTGGGCAGCTAAACTGCGCGATGTATATAAACAGTCGTTTTTGCGTATGATAGGAAAAATGTCAAACGGTGATGGAAAACGTAACAGTTGGAGTGAAGAAGACACCATTCAATTCTTACATTTATAGTTATATTACAGTCAGCATGACTAATATGAGGACACGCAATGCTAGAGCCTTTATGTAAACAGGTCACGTGCTGCGTTTGTCCAATCGGAAACACTGACACAGCGAATATTCAAACAAGGACTTTAACCCCTGGTTTAGGAATGTGCAGTGTGAAACGGCAGCTTATATGAATACCCAGGATTAACTGTTAACCCCGGGTAAATTATGAGCAGTGTGAAACGGGAAAAAAAAGAACGCTGGAATCCGTTTACCTGGGGTTTAGAATGACCCAGGGTTAACTATTTCATGTGAGAAAAGCCCTTCTGTCATGTCTTTATTTTTTTGTGTATTCTATTTCTCTCTGTTGTGTATTCTATTTTGTGTTGTTGGTTTCAAATCTGTCTGTCATGTCTGTATTCTAGTTTTTTGTTGTTGTTGTTGTGTCTGTGTTTCACTTTATTTCGATGGTCCACTTATACATTATAACAAGTAACTTTGCAACTACATGTCAACTACTAGAGTATTAGTAGACTGTCTGCTTGATATCTGCTAACACTTTTTTTGATGGTCCCTCAACAGACGTTCTACTGACTATTATAAGTACATTTTCAACTACATGTCAAGTTATTCTACTAAGCCTGTCTACTAACAGTCTAACAAGTTACTTATAGTAAGTAGAATGTCTAAAGTGGACCATCGAAATAAAGTGTAACCCTGTCTGTATAGTTTGTTTTTGTTGTGTCTGTGTTTCAGTTCTGTCTGTTGCGTCTGTATTCTAGTTTTTTTTATCATGTCTGTGTTTCTGTTTTGTGTTTGTTTCTCTGTTGTCTTTATTCTGTTTTTTTTGTGTCTGTATTTTAGTTCTCTCTGTTGTGTCTGTGCTTCAGTTCTGTCTGTATTCTAGTTTTTTGTCATGTCTGTGTTTCTGTTGTGTCTGTTTTGTCTGTATTCTAGTTTTTTTATGTGTCTGTGCTTCAGTTCTGTCTGTCATGTCTGTATTCTATTTTTTTTGTGTCTGTGCTTCAGTTCTGTCTGTTTTGTCTGTATTCTATTTTTTTGATGCGTCTGTGCTTCAGTTCTGTCTGTTCTGTCTGTATTCTAGTTTTTTGTCATGTCTGTGTTTCTGTTGTGTCTGTTTTGTCTGTATTCTATTTTTTTTATGTGTCTGTGCTTCAGTTCTGTCTGTTTTGTCTGTATTCTATTTTTTTGATGTGTCTGTGCTTCAGTTCTGTCTGTTTTGTCTGTATTCTAGTTTTTTGTCATGTCTGTGTTTCTGTTGTGTCTGTTTTGTCTGTATTCTAGTTTTTTGATGTGTCTGTGCTTCAGTTCTGTCTGTTTTGTCTGTATTCTAGTTTTTTGATGTGTCTGTGCTTCTGTTTTGTCTGTATTCTAGTTTTTTGTCATGTCTGTGTTTCTGTTGTGTCTGTTTTGTCTGTATTCTATTTTTTTATGTGTCTGTGCTTCAGTTCTGTCTGTTTTGTCTGTATTCTAGTTTTTTGATGTGTCTGTGCTTCAGTTCTGTCTGTTTTGTCTGTATTCTAGTTTTTTGTCATGTCTGTGTTTCTGTTGTGTCTGTCATGTCTGTCTTCTCGTTTTTTGATGTGTCTGTGCTTCAGTTCTGTCTGTTTTGTCTGTATTCTAGTTTTTTGATGTGTCTGTGCTTCAGTTCTGTCTGTTTTGTCTGTATTCTAGTTTTTTGTCATGTCTGTGTTTCTGTTGTCTGTCATGTCTGTATTCTAGTTTTTTATGTGTCTGTGCTTCAGTTCTGTCTGTTTTGTCTGTATTCTAGTTTTTTGATGTGTCTGTGCTTCAGTTCTGTCTGTTTTGTCTGTATTCTAGTTTTTTGTCATGTCTGTGTTTCTGTTGTGTCTGTCATGTCTGTATTCTAGTTTTTTGATGTGTCTGTGCTTCAGTTCTGTCTGTTTTGTCTGTATTCTAGTTTTTTGTCACGTCTGTGTTTCTGTTGTGTCTGTCATGTCTGTATTCTAGTTTTTTGATGTGTCTGTGCTTCAGTTCTGTCTGTTTTGTCTGTATTCTAGTTTTTTTGTCACGTCTGTGTTTCTGTTGTGTCTGTCATGTCTGTATTCTAGTTTTTTGATGTGTCTGTGCTTCAGTTCTGTCTGTTTTGTCTGTATTCTAGTTTTTTGTCATGTCTGTGTTTCTGTTGTGTCTGTCATGTCTGTATTCTAGTTTTTTGATGTGTCTGTGCTTCAGTTCTGTATCATCTGTAGTTTTCTGTGTCTCATCTGTGCTTCAGTTCTGCGCCATGTCTCTATTTAACTTCTCTCTGATGTGTCTTTATTCTAGTTGTCCATGTCTCATCTGTTTCAGTCTTGAGCCACATCAGTTCTAACACACATGACAGACAACTATAATACAGACACTACACAGATACCTAAGCAAAAGGAATGCCAGAAAACTAGAATACAGATATTTCAGAATATTGAAACAATGAAACGGACGAGACACAGACAACTAGAATCTACATTATCTGTATTCCATTTGTCTGTGTTTCAGTTCTTTGTTCTATCTGTATTCCAGTTACTGTATGTCTCTTTTTCAGTTGTCTGTGTTGTGTCTGTGTTTCGACATATATGCATATATCACATATATTGCAGGTTCTCTATGTTGTGTCTGTCTTTCGCATGTGGCGGTAAAAAGCTGTAAGCCTGTAAGCATTCACCTCAACACAGCACATATGGAAACAATGGAGCCAACAGCTGTCACGGGGTGTGTTTGAACGGCCTGGGAGATGGAGGAGCTTAGGGGATGGGTGTGTGTGTGTGTGTGTGTGTGTGTGTGTGTGTGTGTGTGTGTGTGTTTGCCGCGTGCACAAACAAGTGGCCAAAATCAAACCCAGCGATCTGTTGAGCATTGACATTGTGTGAGTGCGAGTGAGTCTTTGGGGAGAGAGCCCCCTGTTTAGTGAGAACAATGAATTGAATCGGAGGATAAGACAAAGCGGGGCAGGAGGCAAAATGTAGGCAATAAATTTCAATTGCGTGCTTTTCTTCCGCTCCGGGCAGTTAGAGAGAGAGAGAGAGGTAGGGAGACGGATGAGAGAATAGGGAAAGCAATCTCTGCCCATCAACCATAAATCACTAACTAGCAAAAGAAAAAAAATATGGATATAACAACATTTTTCACTGAGCGCAAAGCAGAGATTAGGAATGCTAAGTCCTGGAAAGCATAACATCTTCAAACCTTTTCCTCCCAAAAACACGACCACACACCCCACCACTTCCATTTTGACATCACATGCTGCATCTTTACTAAATTTCAGTGTTTTAAGGACATGCTTTGGATTGACACTTGATGCCCAAACTAAAACCTGCATCCTGAAGCAATTCTCAAACCATCCTGCAAATCTCTGCTCTGCTTGAGAGGCACGATACGTCTTTTATATGAGTTCTCACACACACACACACACACACGCAGCCTTCCAGTGCTGATTAGAAAATGCATTATTCATTATAAATCTGCACACGAGTCACACAGACGTGAAAGAATAGAAAGAGAGGGAGCGGTAGGTAGAGGGTGGATGTACCATTTTATCAATTTTCCCACTCGAGAGGATGGAAAAAGTGTGTAAATGTGTCAGGGAGCGTGTGTGTGTGTGCGCGTGTGGGCGTGGCTGCCCTTTGGGACGCATTGACCCTCTAATTGACCCTGTCCTCATAGTCACCGGCCGACATGCACGGATCCAGCGGGGCTAAACGCTCGCAACACTCCTGCCTGCCAGTCAAATCCACGGGGGGGCTGACACTCTCCAGAGCGCGCACACACACACATTAATATTCAGCGTGTGTGCGCGTGTGTATAGACCCCGTCCCTGGTGGCCGCCTGCTACGCCGTTCCACAGTGCAGCGGTCCGTCGAGATTTAGAGACCCGAGACTGCTATTACTCACCAGCTGACAGCACACACAAATGCACGCTCACACACACACACAGACAGCAGAGCAGCTTGGAACGCCCTCAACAACCGCGGCACGACACTAATACAGCAGTACAGCGAGGCAGTAAATACTGGCTGAGATACCAACATGGAGAATAACAATCTGAACTCTCACAGAAACCTTGGTGTCTTTGATTTCAACCGAAGCCTGAGCGGTTAAATATTTTTGACCTTGTGTAAACAGAGTTTGTTTTCATTTGTGAAATTCTCGTGTTAGCCTCAAGAATGTGCAAAAAAACTGTTATTTCCTTATGAAGAAATGCTTCAATTTTTTATGCAAATTACATAAAGACAAAGACTTTGGAAAAATAGTCCAACCCCCAAAATCTTTGTGTTTGCCTCAAATGTATAAAATCAGTTTTTTTTTTGGAGTACAGAATAAGAAACACTCATATTTTGTATTTTATAAACACAAAGACTTTGCAAACAAAAAACATAAATGTTGAACGTTTAAGTTTAAACATGAAGAATAATAATCCAAACTTTGCCGAAAACTCAAGTTTTTGTTCTTGTGAAAATGTACTACATTTGATGTAGTTTAATTTGATTTGTGAAGAAGATAAACATTTAAGGATAAGCTTTTATTCATAAAAATTCTTATTTTGCCTCAAAAATATACGAAAAAATTTGTGTGAGTGCTTTGTATTTTTTATGTATTTGGCAGACGCTTTTATGCAAACACATTTACATTTTATCAGTTCTTGCTTTCCCTGGGAATCGAACCCATGACCTTAGCATTGCTAGCGCCAAGCTGTAATGTAATGTTTGAGCTAGAGGAAACATGCAGTGATTGCGTAATTTTTTTTGCAAATATGAGTTTTCACGAATAAAATGCGGTTTATTCCCTTTGTGAATCAATATTTGTTATATACATGCAGGGGCAGTTGTGGCCTAATGGTTAGAGTAGGACTTGTAACCTTGGTCATGGGTTCGAGTCTCAGTACCAGCAGGAAATGTAGATGGGGAGTGAATGAACAGCGCTCTCTTCCACTAAGGCATCGAACCTCCAGTTGCCTCCAGAGTGTGTGTGTGTGTGTGTTTGTGTGTGTGTGCGCGTTTTTGTGACATATCAGGACACAAATGTGTATAATGACATGGGTATGACATAGGTATTACAAAAAGCGGTGACTTATGAGGACATACCCCATGTCCCCATTTTTCAAAAGGCTTATAAATCATACAGAATGAGTTTTTGTGAGAAAGTAAAAGTGTGCACAGTTTCCTGTGATGGTTAGGTTTAGGGGTAGGGGTAGTGTAGGGGGATAGAAAATATGGTTTGTACAGTATAAAAACCATTACGCCTATGGAATGTCCCCACAATTCACAAAAACTAACGTGTGTGTGTGTGTGTTCTTGTTTATATTACATCGTGGGGACCAAATGTCCCCACGATGTAATAAAAACCTGAGATCACCTACATCGTGGGGACCAGCCAGCGGTCCCCACGAGGGAAATGGTTTAATAAACATACTAAATTATGTTTTTTTGAAAATGTAAAAATGCCGAATGTTTCCTGTGATGGTTAGGTTTAGGGATAGGGGTAGTGTAGGGGGATAGAATATACAGTTTGTACAGTATAAAAACCATTACGCCTATGGAGAGTCCCCACTAAGATAGCAAAACAAACCTGAGTGTGTGTGTGTGTGTGCACTTGGATGGGGGAAATGCAGAGCACAAATTCCGAGTATGAGACACCATACTTGGCTACATGTCATGTCGCATGAACGATATTTTCCAATTTAAAAGCATTTTGTGTGTGTGAATTACCAAAAAAACATGTTTAGAACATGGAATACTTTAATACTGCAGTGTGGTGATACAATGAATGTTGGGCTAAAATAAGAAGTAAAATCAGCAATCCATTTATTCATGAAACTCTCTGCCTTTAAAAATGTATGAAAAACATGTTTGTTCACCCACAAATGACAGAATAAAAAAAAACAGACTTTTTTATGCCGATTACATACACATGCAAAAGAGTCGAGACCGTGGTAAACTCAGATGTTCCGTGAAAGCCCCCAGACAGGAATTTTCCGATAAACAGCCACACACTCACAGGCATACGGCCGCGCTATGGGGGAAATAATGACATCATGGTCACGGCAGGTCTGCTGGCAGAGCGTAGGCGACTGTGGGCTGGGGAGAGGAAACGCCACTATGTGTGTGTGTGCGTGCGTGTGCGTGTGTGTTTCCTGAAAAGGCTGGGAAACACTAGCGTCGGCTGGGGGAAAAAACCTTTGAGGCTGTTCATCAAGCTGTTCATGGAATCCGTGTGTTTCACCAGTGGAGACTTCCAGCAGAGGGAAAGGAAAGGAAGGATTGATGAGGTCCGAAAGACGATAGTAGGTGAGAGGAATGAAAAAATGACAGCGCAATAGCAAACAGGCTTAAACTGGAGGAGGAAAAAAAATCAACGAAAGTGTGAAAAGTGTGACTTTTCCAGGGGAATATTTCAGGAATATTTAAGCTGAAGATGTGTCTTAGGCTACGTTTACACTAGTGCGATTTGTTTTTAAAATGCATAACTTTTGCTTCAGTTTTGCTGGCGTCCACACTACTCCGAAATTTCGACCTTCGAAAACTGAGTGTAGACGGACCAAAATGGGAGACTTTTGAAAACGAAGGCGTGGCTGCCCACATTCGCTCCCTGATTGGGTCTTCTGGATCATTGCATATCCTTCCCTGATTCGTCAAGCCTCTATCATATGACCATTCCGCTACTGGAAGATGACAATAACACACCAGCCTCGACAACTGTGTAAACAATAACATGGAGACGGAACTGCAAGCTTTGTTGTTCTTTTTAGCAGCCATTGTACAGTTAAACTCTGCATTTTATAATACTGCAGACGCCTATGCGCAAGAGGCAATCTATTATTAGAGAAAACGGCAACATTCGTGCCCAGTGTGCATGAATGGTCATGTGACGTGTTTTCGGTCGTGTAGTGTGGACAGAGATCTTTTCTGAAAAGCAGTGGAAACGTCAGTATGGATGAGGATCGTTTTCTTTTTAAAATGAAAACGCACTAGTGTGAAAATAGCCTTAGTGTCATGTGGTAAAGAACGTCATTACATGTATTACATTTATTAGTGGAGTTGAGAAACACAAAGTGACAGTTTTGACCTTGACTTTTGTCTCTTTCACGTCTCAGGAACTGAACTGAAGACAAATCTGGTGAACCTCTCTCAGAACCTACTTCATTTCAACTGACTTGAAAGTCGAACAGTGATGTAACTGACTGTAATCTGCCTTCAAATGTTGCGTTTTGAGTGGTTGTTGAAAATGACTTTTTCTTGATATCTCCCTGCCGTCCCCCCTTTTAACATAGAGATGAAAAAAGCTCCTTTCGGGTGTCTATTTTCCCAGAATCCACCTGAAAGCAGAAAGCATTTTTTGGTTCATTCTGTATCAAAAGACATCTGCTTACAAGCCAATTTTACTCTGCAGTGAGAGAAATCAAGGATGAGAAGTAACCGTTTGAGTCATCTTTGGCCGGGAGACATTGACATTTTAGACAATCGATTAATACAACCAGACTTTAAGGAGTGTTTGGTCAGGTCTTACAGCTCTCTGAACCAGAAACGACCTTCCTGTTCCCTCATGAACAAATGGAAAGACCCGTCCTCCTGAGATCAAACTTGAACACAATCTGTATTTATACAACAACAGATAGTTATGGCTCTGAAATTTGATTGGATGAAAAAGTATCTTTATAGTTGACTGCACTTCCTTTAAATTCTATAATAATACCTACACCGTTCATTAATATTAAAACAATATTGCTTATTATTATTATATATAATTATTAAAAAAATAAAACAACTAAATAATAATAATAATACATTTTATCATTTATTGAACTGTAATCCAATTGCTATTGCTATTTGCTATTATTCATAAAATATTAAGACATTAAAAGCTGTGTGTGATTAACCTTAAACAATGGTAAAATCACTCAAGTGGCTTATTTAATAGAAAAAACATTTGCTTTATATACGAAAGGAAACTTTTTGATCGTTGTCTTTGAAGCAAGCACATGGTTTCAACTCCTAAGACATCCATATGCACAAAGGGTTTTCTTTCAGGGAACAGCAGGCCTGGGCTTTCACTCTTTAGTTTTCCCAAACGATTCCAAAGTTTGACAGAGGAACTGTCAAAACAAAGTACGTTGTCCATTGAAACCCATTAAGCTAAAGCATAGCAGAAAGACTCGACCGAGACCTTTTCAAGTAAAAGTGTGTTTCAGCTTAAGCGGAGCTGCTGAGACTTCGGAATTTGTTTGCCCAAGTACCTTTGTTTACTCCAGGTTTTCTCTGGCAGAACATGCATGCGGCGGCACGAAAACGTGTTTATGTCTGTGTGTTTTCCTACTCGCGTTTACCAGCCAGACCAAAAGTACCTCACAAAACCACACATTCATCAGACTTCCGAAAGAATATTTTTTTAATATCTTTCTATTTTCTGTGGACCAAGTTTATGCCATGCTGCTGATTACCACAGAGATCAGTGTACTTGTTCTAAACTAATAGAAATGATCATAACCTTAAAGATGAAGAGCTGCTAAATGGAATTGGTTAAATAATGATTATTACCAAACAGGTTTACCATGAGAAAGCATTTTAATTTATGTAACTTATTTATTAGATATATCAGAATATTATTATAATAGATTAACATATTATGTTAATATATTAATTACTTAATGTAATTGATTATTAATTTAATTATGTATTATGTTATAAATTATAAATGTATTTTTATTATTATTCATTATGAATTCATTTATGTATTATAAATCTATATGATTATTTATAATATATTATTTACAGCATATTCTTTTTTTCCACCCAAGACAAATGTTATACATGAGCGTGCAGGGTGTGTTTATTAAAAAGCGCCTCTCGTTATGCAAATACTAAGAGTTTTATGTACGTTACAGTGCGCATATATATGTGTGTCTGTGTCTGTAGGGGAAGCGCGAGGGTTGATCAGCTGGGAACAAGCGTTTGTGTGTGTATTTGCGTGTCGGGCTCCCCGTGGCGCTGCCTGCCAGGCGCTGTCACCAGCCCGTGATTGACAGCTCTGATAAGCGGTGAGGCAGGCTGCAAATTCTGCCAGCGCACGTCACGCTCAACGTGCGTGTGTGTATGTGAGGCAGCCTGCGAACACTGCCAATGTACGTCACACTTACCCTGTCGGCCTCGTATCAGTCAGAGAGAGAGAGAGAGAGAGAGGGAGGCAGTTAGCGGAATGAAAGACTGCCGCAAGCCGGAGAGGGAAGTAGAGTGCAGAAGAGGGGAGAGAGGGAGGGAGACAGGCTGTCAGGCGAGAGCAACGGAGAGGAAAAAAAGGACCGTAGAAACAGACACACAAGAGACACGGATGGAGGAAACTCGTGGACAGGTTGGATGGTTTCACGAGGAGGAGGATGGTGAGATGAAGAGAGAGAGAGAGTTTATGTGCAGTTCACCTGCAGAAGGAGAGGAACATAATATCCCTCGAGTCACAGCAACATCGGCCCACTTCGTGTGTGTGTGTAAACAGCACAAACACACAAAAATAGACACCCACTTTTAGAAAATTTCATGTTGTTTTTCCACTTATTGTTATGAATTTCGAGTAAAAACAAATGGGAAACACACGTAAGGCCCGTTCACAGCTCACACCAAAAAACAATAACTATAACGATAACTACACTAGCGTCCACACCAATATCTTTCTGTTTATTACGCTCCAGTCTATACCATTTTAAAGTCACCATGAAATCAAAATTGACAATTCATATTTTTTGGAATATTTATTAGGCCTATAAATGATTCATCTATGGAGCCCCACACATGACATGCAAGAAAAAAAATTTAATCGTGCGCACGATTTCCTAATTCGTTCCCTTGATTTACTAAATCGCAGTAATAAAATAGTAAATCATGCGCACGTTTTAGCCTACTATTTTTTTCCTGCATGTCATGTCCGGGGCTCCGTATTTTTCTTTGCAAAATAATGTGCCTTAATAATCTTCGGCACGAGGAAGGGGCAACCTGTCACTCATATGCACGGCAATGGCAAACCACAACAATCCAATCAATTCCCGATGAACATAATCAAGTCCCGTCCTACATTTTTTCTTGTTTGAGAAGCCGTTAGGGGCCATTCCCACAGAACGTGTTTTTTTATTCCAATGCGCTACTTTTCCATTGTTTTCTATGTAAACACACGTTAGACAGACCTGTATGACGGTTGCGCTCACATCTCGCACATGACACGGCATTTTAAAAATGCGGCGCTCAAGTTAAAATCAGTTCAACTTTTAAAAAAATTTGTCTCGAGACCTTGCGTTTTTTCGCCATTCCGCTGCCCGAGTATCGCGTTCTTCAAAGCAAAAACGCGTTCTGTGTGAACAAGCCCTTATACATGACAATAGGGAAGAAAAGACTATCGCAACTTCATGTCGACTTTAAATTATGTTTTATTAACGTAGTTCGGGAGGAACAAGTCAAATAAGCTACACAATCATTACGTCATCCCAACCAGCTGTCAACAATCTGTAATCAACATATCTACCCAATCAGCATGAGTTTAGGCCTATATATAATCACAGTCAAACTCACCCAAGGATCCTCGACAGTTTCCAGAATCCCTCCACCACCCCGTCTCCGCACACTCTCTGGGTTACTTCATATAATCTAAAGGGTGGGGGGTACTCTGTGTTCGGGCCGATTACCGAGCTCTGAGCCCTCTCCCCGGACAGCACGCCAAATACGTTTACCAATTAATTTACCTAACTTATTTGTAAGTGTGAACTCGTGAAATGCTCAAGCTCGTTAAAGCAGGATTGCCATTTTTGTGACACACCATCCCCAATGACATCAATGCACTTCCAGCATTCTCTGACACAATGTACATTTTTATTATGTAATTTATATCTATAGTTTGAATGTCTATCGGTCTTTTCAGTTGTAAAATACACTTAAAAAATCCGTAAAAATAGGGCACAGTGTATTGTATTGATTTGATGGAATTTTCCATATTTATTTTTTACAGGTGTTTTACCTGTATTTCGAATTTTGAACTTCATTGCGTTGTGTTTTAGGGTTAACGTAAATGTCCGTAAATGTACTGGATAATGTCCTGGTAATTTTCTGCCAGTACATTATCCTTTTTTTTTTTTTTTGAATACAGTGTAGACTCCAATTTCTAGATATTTTGGATTTAAAACCATGATAGAATAAAAAGGATTTTGTGTATTTTGTAAAACCCTGGACTGGAGAATGTTTCCTCTTATTTCATGTTCTGAAGAAAGACATCCATTAAAATGTTTGCAAAAAAATCATAATGGATGTTTTAAAGTTTTCAAACTGGATAAAATGTACCCTGCAGTTCACCTCAGATAAGTGCATACCGTACTATGAGTTTTTTTTTTACCACGGAAATTAACTCCAATTACAACAAAGTTCAACTTAACTTTTACTTCAGATTTTACCCCATAGTTCACCTCAAAGATGTAGTGTAGTCTTGAGAGTTTACTGCAGATTTACCAGATATTTACAGCAGATATTAACCAATCTACTTAAGATTTTTTTTTCTTTCAGATTTGATATCAAAACTTGAGATTTTACCAATTTTCGCCTTGCAAATTTAGCACATTTTTTATCGAAATGGAACTGGCTTACATTATTCTAATTTGTAAATCACTGTGGATAAGTGTGTGCTAAATGAGTAATTGTTAATATAATGACATGCATTATCATCCTGTCTAGGAAGGTCTGTGCCAAATGGTGGTCCAGTGATAGGATTTAGCAGATATCGGTTACAAGGCAATGTCGTTCTCTTCTGGACAACAGAGAATGTGCTGCCATCAACTCAACCCTTGACACCATCATGATCCTGCCCATTATTGACTAAACAGACAAAAAGTTGACCTCTATGGAACTCAACGGGGTCATTCACTGCCTGGATTCAGCCACAGTCCCAGGTAATGACAGCATCTTGCTGGAGCTGATTAAACGCTGTCAGAGTTCGTAATTTTACCTTCTACATGAGGTCATCGCTTTGTGACGCTTGTCGGAAAGCTTCAAATCATGCGGTTCATGAGTAAGGATGAGTAATGTCTCCTGATCTCAATCATCTTGGGATCATCTTCTCAATTCCTCGAGTCTGAGGGGGAAAATGAGGAGGATTTTGAAGGATATGGGCTGGTCTTCATTTTGCTGGATTTGTGTGGCATCTCAAGGGCTGGTGTATAGATTATTGTTGGGAAGTGCATTCCAAAATCATTTTATTGTTTTTTTGTTGTTGTTTTTTTGTCATACACCTTCCTAAATCTGAAGATTTGGATCACTGTGTCAGCCTTCAGTTTAGTAATTATTGTGGATGTGGTTGTGATTTCATACTTGTTACTTATACCAAAAAAGTGTAAAAATCCCTTTAGATTGAAATGACTGTACAAGTTTCATTTAAAATCAGAGTAGTGACTGCATATTCATAACGCGAGTTGTAGATTCTTCACTGCGTTCGCTGGAGGCCTTTCTGACAGTTTGTAATGCTTCGTGGAAGATGTGTAGAAGACCTGGTAACTGAGTCTCAATAATTAAGATTTACTGGTGGAAATGTGGCCTCTCTGTAGATAAGAGAGCGCTAGTTACGTACAACTCCGCTGAACCACCTGTGAGTTCACACACACACACACACTCTCTCTCTCTCTCTCACACACACACACACACACACACACTCTCTCTCTCTCACTCTCTCTCACACACACACACACGTTTGTTGTTGTGAATTGTGGAGACAAACCGTATTTTCTATCGCCCTACTCCAACCCTACTCCTAAACCTACCCATCACAGGAAACTGTGCACATTTTTACTTTCTCAAAAAAACTAATTCTGTATGATTTATAAGCCTTTTGAAAAGTGGGGACAAGGGGTAATGTCCTCATAAGTCACCCTCTCCTTGTAATACCTATGTAATACCCATGTCATTATACAAATTTGTGTCCTGATATGTTACAAAAACGTGCACACACATAGTATGTGTGTGTAATTTGTGTAATTTCCTATCCATTTATTACATTATTGTAGTGTAATGTTTTACAGCAATTCAGAATTAAATATTTTAAAGTGGAATAAATGGAAAAACTGGCAGCTCGTTTGTAAATGCTGATCACTTAAAAGGACCAAAACACTCAAGGTAGTTCTGTTATTAATATACTTTTCTCCTAATCATTTGTAGGTTGATTCCCTGAAAAGTGGCACCATCGGTGTGTGTTTGGGGCAGGGCTATCAGTTTCGTCCAATGACAGGGGGAATACAGCTAATTGGATGTCCGAAAGCACAACTGGACACCCCTGTCTGAAATTCTTGGTAAATATTTCTCAACATTTGGTCCAAATGACTGTCATTTTCCATGTATGTCCTAAAAGCACATCATTTTATATTAATTCTTGATACCTGAAAAGTTATATTTAATACTTCTGACTCAAATCTAACCTCATTGATATATATACATGCAGGTAAAGTGGGCCACTTTTTGTTAAACATGTAATTTAGATAAATAGATGTTTTTTTCTTTAATTTTATTTATTACTTTTGTTAACTTTAGGGTTCTGCTATAATATTTCAATTTGAATACAGTTGATATAATGTGTTATTTGCGAGGTATACACCAATAAACATTTTGAGGTCATGCTCTCCTGACAAATTTCTTTTCAGGTAAAGTGGGCCAGCTGGTCTGGTAAAGTGAGCCATCATGATTTATCAAAAATTATCCTGTATATTAATTAAAACACATGATTTATTAACACATATTATCAAACAAACATATTCAACAACATATTTAACAAACCTAAAACATAGCTTATCAGTTCACTCAATGCATGTGTAAAATTCAAAACAACTGATAGAAAATGTTGTGTTGACATTAAATTTGATTAAATCTGAATATCAGTATATTCAGAAATCAGAATATGGATGAAAATGAATTCTACAACATATTAAAAATGGGACTACAACACATGCAACAACAAATAGGCTAACAAAAATTGAATGAGGAACATTTAAAATGGTAACCATATTGTAAGTCATTTTTTTCTGTCAATTTTTTTTTCTAAACACTTTAAATGAACTTAAATTGTGTCCGTATTTTAAAATAGTATATTCTGCATCTACATTTTGCTCCTCTCATCCTTTCTTCACTCCACAGATTGAACTTAATGAATCGTCTTATTTTTAAGCTCTTTCTTTCCTTTCTTCCATCTCTTGACTTGAATTTCCTAATGACACACTCGCTTCTGTTTTCTAAAAAGTAGATTATACATGTCAACTATAAAATAATCAATGAATGTCAGTTTATTTAATGAATTTGAATATAATTACTGAAGGTTAAAGGTTGCCCACTTTACCTGAATCAGATTATATATATAATATTATATCGCATAAGCCGTGTAACATGAGTTTGTTCATTCAATAGTATTTTTCCACCGAAAGTGAAAGTGATGTAGACTAGAGTCTCACAAAGTAAGTGGGGACTCTCAACAAATTCCAACACAAGTCATCACAGGAGGCGCATTTAAAACGCGTGTTATGGTGTAAACGGTATTGGTATTGGCTAATTACTTGTGGTCGGATCACCAAAAAAACATCTTAATACCAAGTGGAAACAGGACTTCTCCCACACTCGCTTGATTTCCAGAATATTGTAATTTGTGGGCATCAGGGATCCACTGACCGGAACTTCCGGGAGAGGTGGGATGTCCGCAAAGCATTTTACATTATTTGCCGCCACCTAAATTATACTGACAGCTACTAAGGCTTCTTAAAGATCTCATCCTATGTTTTTACAGTATGATTATCAATACACTACCGTTGAAAAGTTTGGGGTCAGTAAGATTTTTTTATGTTTTAAAAGAAGTATCTTCTGCTCACCAAGCCTGCATTTATTTGATTAAAAATACAAACAAAAACAGTAATATTGTGAAATATCATTCCAATTTAAAACAGCTGTTTTCTATGTCAATATACAGTAAAGTGTAATTTATTCCGGTGATCAAAGCTGAATTTCCAATTTTCTAATATGATGATTTGATGCTCAAGAAACATTTATGATTATTATCAATGTTGAAAACAGTTATTTACATTTTTATTTCATGACGCTATGATGAACAGAAAGTTCAAAAGAACAGCATTTGTCTGAAATCTAAATCTTTTGTAACATTAAACACTACCGTTCAAAAGTTTGGGGTCAGTAAGAATTTCAATCAATACTTTTATTCATCAAGGATGAGTTAAACTGATCAAAAGTTACAGTAAAGACAATTATAATGTTAGAAAATATTCTATTTTAAATAAATGCTGTTCTTTTGAACTTTCTATTCATCGAAGAATTTTGAAAAAAATTTGTACAACTGTTTTCAACATTGATAATAATAATTAATGTTTCTTGAGCATCAAATCATCATATCAGAATGATTTCTGAAGGATCATGTGACACTGAAGACTGAAATAATGATGCTGAAAATTCAGCTTTGATCACAGGAATAAATTACACTTTACTGTATATTGACAGAAAACAGCTGTTTTAAATTGGAATAATATTTCACAATATTACTGTTTTTGTTTGTATTTTTAATCAAATAAATGCAGGCTCAGTGAGCAGAAGATACTTCTTTTAAAACATTAAAAAATCTTACGGACCCCAAACTTTTGAACGGTAGTGTATGTTGCATGTTATTTCAAACTACTGTTTCCATTGCAAACTTTTCTAAGTTCTCCCTGAATATTTCTCAAATTTGATTTTTCTGAGAGCAGTTCACACATAAAACTCTGCATGCAGATGCAATGCAATTATCATGGAATAATGTCAAACATTACAATCCACCCCTGGGCAGATCTATGATAAAAGTTGTTTTTATATAGGCCTAGTTAAGATATGAATTATTTTAAGTGCAAGTTGCGTCACAATTCTCTCTCCCTCTATGCGTCCTCTGCTGTGTGTACTCATACGCCAGCTAACGACCCGACAACCGCGAAAACAAACAGCAGTAAGATGGCCGACTCCCGCGCGCGGCATGAATATCTGACATTCGTTTGTTCCGTCGCCGTCGCTCTGAGCGACAGAGGCCAATTACTGCAGCAGCCGCGTGACCTTTAGCATGCAGATGAGCCGCTCAGCGCTCGCGCGTGTGTGTGTGGCCGGTAAACATTAACGGGAACGGAAGAGCGGAGCCATAATGACGCGCGGATCGTTAGAGGCTCGTTAGGGAGCACGAGACGGAGGATATTAAAGAGCAGTTAAGAGCAAAACGCAGACACACGCATACACACCTTTCTACAGTAGGCTACTCGCGCACACACATTTCACCTGTCTAACGCACTCGCGTGCACTTTACCTAGTTCTTTATTGGCATCTATCTTTCCATGAAGAACCTTTAACATCCATGAAACCTTTTCATTCCATTAAAATGTTCTTTAAATTAAGAACAAATGGTTCTTTTAAGAGCTCTAAACTGAAAAGTTCTTTGTAGAACCAAAAATAGTTCTTCTATGGCGTCTGTGTAAAAACCTTTTTTTTAAAGAGTGTTAAACACATTTGAGTAATGTGAGGACACACACACATTTCTAATATACAAAAACACATAATTCATGCATCTAACAAAAACATACACATTTATACAACTTGTCTCCTATATGGACGTAAAAGCTGTCCGATACATAACATATAGACACTTTACCTGTCATTCACACTCTCTGCAATTCACCTGTCCAACATAGACAAAGTTCCCTGTCTCTCACACACACTTTACCTGTCTAATGTGCACAGACACCCACAATTCACCTGTCCAACACGTGCGCACTCACACGCACACACATATAGAGCGACGCAAGTTGTGTGTGTGTGTGAGCGCAGCGCTGCCGGGGTCTTTCAGCACGCTGGCATTAGTATTCACAGACAGCGCTTCCCTTCAGTGCCTGAATTAATTTTCCACCATGCGTATATGTGTGTGTGTGTGTGTGTGTGTGTGTATCGCATCACAGAGAGCGCGAGCGAGAGACAGTGTGTGGTGATCTCCCTGAGTCTCAAGCCTCTTTTCCTGTTATTTTATTGCGATTTAAATACTTCACTTGTCTAATGCATGTAATCTGACTAATCAGTGCAGGAAATTGCCCACAGTCTGTTTCTAAAGAGGAAACCGCTCTGCGCCGAGACCGCCACAGAGAGAGAGACGGAAATCAGCCTGTGAGAAGAACCAAGATTGAGCGTGTGCGTGCGTGCGTGTGGTATTTGTATTCCTTCCACGTTCTCCGCAGCACACCGGATAATTCCACTTTTTCCTCTTATTTTGATATATGCAGCTCCTGAGTCAGCGTGCGCCTGTGAGGACGTGCTTTTATTGCACGCTCTCTCTCTCTCGCTCTCTCACTTGTCTGTCGGATGAATAATATGCCGTCCAGGGGGCCCTTGTGCCGTACGGACAGGAACGAGAGAGAGAGGGAGATTGCCAGTTCGTCTGTTTCCCTGCACACAGTTTTTTTTTTTTGCCCCCGCATGTGTGTGCGTTTGATTGAAGACCTCCGGCGTATCCGCTCACCGCTGGCTAATTAATTGATCGATTCGGCACGTGCAGAGGGCCTGCCGTCTCGTTCGGCGCGAGAGACGCTCTTGCTAATTGAGATTCCGTGTTCGTGCGTGCTAAACATTTGGAAAGGTCTCTCTCTCTTGTTTATCCCATAAACAAATGCAAAACGTTCCTCCTTGTTGCGCTACAAACTAATGAAGTCACGCAAATGCTCTTTTAAAAATGTTCTTTCAGGGAAAGGAAGTGCTTTTTTCTTGTACTTTCCCTGTGTCTTTCTCTCTCTTCCAGACTAAGAGCGGTTTCCCGCTGGGATGTTTTTGAGAGAGGCAGAGCCGGTAATTTCAGCGCAGCAGACAATGCGATCCGCAGGCGTTTCTTTCCTTCGACATGCGGATTCTGTTCTCTCTTCCTCTCGTGTTTTCCTTCTCGTTCTCCCTGCCATTCCTGTCCATCCTCCTTCCTGCGTATACCCCCCGCTGTCTCTCTCTCTCTTTGTGTCTAGGATGAAAGCTCGGAATCACAAAAGTGTTTATACCGCGCACGGAACACCTGGCCTCAGATCTGCGTTTAAAGTCGCAAAGTGTCTTTCCCACATCACACGGCTGAGATTATCAGTCAGCATGTGCGTGCATTTGGTATGCATGAGCGAGCGGCCTGTCAAAGACAAGCCCCACGTCGCAAGAAACACAAACCATTTGTATGACCCCTTCACCTCTGAATACCGCCTCCGAGAGCCACGCGCGCGCACACACACGCATATGCCCCAGGGGAGAAGGTACGTTCATTAAACAGTCTGGTAACGCCAACGGTAATGCGCCGTAGATGGAGGGGAAGGGGGTTGGGGCGCTAGTTGGGGCAATTAGAAGGAAAATTGAATATGAGTCATCGCGCTGCCACACAGGGGCTTAAACTCTTCAACCGTCATATAGGAAATTACCTGTCTGAGAGGGTGTGACTGTTATGTTAATTTGTGTACGATAAACATAAAACCAGATGTATATTATATTTACGTTTCTTTTTTAAATGTACCCTTAACGGACACAAAAAGAAGTTTATTTTTCACATGTATTATATACAGTAATTGGTAACGCTTTAGATTACAGCCCGGAAAGTACTGCGTAATTACAACGAATTTACAGCGTAACTCTCGATAATTATAGTGTAATTATACAGTANAATGAGAAACAAACGAGACAGAATAACAAAGACGGCAGTTCTCGCGCGAGTTTCACATGAATCTCCGGCGAGAACGTCATGAAAGCTTCACGTTGCTCATTACAATGTGCTTCCTTGAGCGCAAAGTCGACTCTCATATAGGCGCTGGTGACAGTTGGTCGGAAGCGAAAAGATGAAAGATGAATAGCCTAAACCATGAGAAGATTTCGGGGTGTACTGTATTTTCTTATAATACAGAACCGCAATGGGATTCCTTCTTAAGATTCACACGTCACGCAGGCAAAATAGCCCCGTATGACAGATGTATCACTTTTATTTAGTTTTTCCTTGTTTATTTAGTTATTTCCTTGTCAGAAACACACATGAAAACGGTGACGTCATGCTTTCACCATTTTGATTATTTGTATTCAGTGTTTCTTTACGAAGTGACATTGCCAACTACAGGCCTGGCATGCATAATACAGAGCTTTAGTCATTTTCATTGATCCATGTGAACAGTGATCATTTTGACAGCGTTGTCGTCCTTATGTGAAGCCTTTTTTTTAAAAATGCGAAAAATATATTTTTTCTGTTTTTAGTACATCTTTGATGTGTAAAGTACCTTTATTCATGTAGAAGTTACATTTAGACATTTAATATATTTTGACATATTTTCTGTTGTATTATTCTTTCAGCAAAATATACCATTAACTATATTCGACAAAGTTACTGTAAGTTCATTTGTAGCAAGTGCATCCTGTGTATGAAAATATATACGTGAACACATTGTGTGTTGCAGTTCTTTTTGAACGGTTGTATGAAACAAAAGGTGATGCATATTGTTTACATTTCTTATTTGTACATTTATAAATTTACCTTTTAACCAGTCGTTTTAGCTTTTCTCGTTTCTCTGTTATGCATTTAGTACCATAAACAACTATATACAAGAAAGCTAGTGGTTGTACGGCTATTGCAAATGCACATTATTTGTACCTAGAAACTTAAACCTATAGAAACTTAAAGGGTTCTGTCAGACGTTTCATATATACAACCTTTTAGAGGTTCCATTTTGGGATCATTATATAGATTTAGTTTGAATTAATTTGTTTTATTATTATTTTTACAATTTTAATACAATTTTACAACTTAAACAGCTCGTAAACATACTTAATCACTAAGAAAAAATGAAATAACCCATTAAACATGCTATCAGTTAAGACATTTATTTTTATATAGAACCTTTTTGGCTAAAGGGTTCTTTAAAATTGAGTCAAGAACACTAGGGTTCTCTCTCTCTCTCTCTCTCTCTCTCTCTGTGTGTATGTGTGTGTGGTAGTTCTGTCTGTTCTTGCCCAGCAAGTTCATGGTGCGTAACACACCCCGGCAACCTCTGCAGCGGCCGGCGCACCTCTTTCATCTCCCATAATGCCCCTCTCTGATCCTCTGCCCGCTAGCGCTCACAGGGAGGGGCTGTCAGCCACGGCTGATTAGAGTGTGTATGTGTGTGCGTGTCGGGGAGGGAGGGACTCTATTTTAGACTCCAGAGATCGGCCAATTAATTTCTTCATTCATGTCTGATTGCTTTGCTCCAGCGTAACGTACAATTATTGTATTTGCCACTCAGGAGTAGCACTCCACAGCCTGGACACACACACCTCAATTCAAAGAGGTGTATACATCCACACACACACACATATATTAAGTAATTTGAGCACATGGTTTGGCTTTCGATTCACAGCAAATCAGAGGTGAATACAAACATTACCTGTCTCTGTGTTTATATTGTTTGAAGGTTCATTGATGAACATAAATGGCTGAAATATGTACATTCACATTCTGGCTGAAGAACTTCTGCTACCTTGAATTTGCTTCCCGCCAACATAAATGCACATTTACATGTACATAATTTTCTAGACGTTACTATAGACAAGAAAAGGTTTAGGTTAACAGGAACATTTTGTTGTTGTTTTCTCCTTCATTATGTTTTAATGTGCCCCTATTATGTTATTGTAAAGGCTCCTAATTTTGTTTTGGAGTCTCCTACATCAGGTTTACATGCATCTAAAAAAAACACTTTAATTTTCTCATAATATATGTTGTAGCATCACCTCTTTTCTCACACTCTGCTCTGATTGGTCAGATGACCCAGTCTGTGGTGATTGGTCTACTCTGCTCTGATTGGACAGATGGCCCAGTCTGTTGTAGGGCTGCACGATTAATCGCATGCGATTGTCACGCGCATTTCGTCAGTAAAGCCGGTTCCCTGATTACCGCTAAATCGCCATCACCTGCTTTCAATTTAATAGACAGAGCCGTAGATCACTGACAAGCCACGCAATATCGCGTTCATTATCGAAGGCGATTCATCTGCGATATGAACGCGATATTGCGTGGCTCTGTTGTGATTGGTCTACTCTGCACTGATTAGTCATATGACCCAGTCTGTTGTGATTGGTCTACCGCTTACAGTGCGTATCAGAAAACAAACGTCCATTACCATATCGGAATTTCAGCTCTGGATCTTCCTCAGCACTTGATACACAGTGACTTAACAGTAAAGATGATGTCGTTGTTCACGGGCAGCCAATGAAGTCCATAGGCTGGCATTATGCAAATTTGTTACCAACCACATAGTTTAGTGCAGGAAGTACGACTGGAATTACTGACGACTCGTTTCAGCAGTTCAGAATCCGTTCTTTCTTTTGGGAGACAATAACTTAATTTGTCTACACTTTGATCTTTGAAACTTTGCAGACCTTTTACTTTCACAAACAGCTTTATAACAGAGTACATGAAAGGTAATATCTGAAAAAGCATAATAGGGGCACTTTTATGTGTAATTTCTAACATTTACCATAGTGTTTTACAGTAACTACCATATCTTTTGTTTTGTTTTCATCATACTAGTTAATTGTATATTGTGTATTTTTATGCAGGAAGTTAGTTTGAATGTAGATTCGCCAATACTGGTCATAAACACATAGTCTTTCACATTTGACTTTTCTTCCAGCAATGAGAGTTTGAATGAGGAAAAGAGCTAGACAAAAACATACACTCTTAGAAAAAAGGTTTAATGGGGTTCTAAAAGAAAGAATTTTAAAAGAACCCTTTATGCCAAAAAGGTTCTATATTAGGAGAAATGTCTTAAATGAAACATAATACTTTCACATTTATTGGGTGATTACAATTCTTTTATATTAAATTTTCTAGTGCTAAAGTATGTTTACAAGCTGTGTATTCATAAAATTTAGTTAAAATTAAAAGTGAGTAAAAACAAAAGGAATTAAATCCTTAAAATGTTGGGAACTCCTAAAATGTAGAACCCTTTAAGGTTCTACCTTTTCTTCTAAGAGTGCAGAGAGACGGGAAAGTCTGAAATGGGCCGCCAGGCTTTGAAATTCGAGGGTTGAGGCAGAAAATGTCAGGAAAGAGAAGGTACAAAGACCACAAGAGAGAAAAAGGCATAAAGAGGCAGGGAAAAAACACGACAGGGGAAAAACGTGTGCGATTATGTGAGTACAGGAGAGCCAGATCACAGACAAGCCTACTCTACATTCAGCCCGAGCAATTAGAGACCCACGACCACATACGAGAAAAAGAGAAAATTACACTTCCTCATTATTCAAATCACTTCTTAGAAAATGAGGCACGTCGCTCTCCTTCTCTCTCTCCTTATCTCTTTTCTTCCCTCTCTTCTGTGCACGGCGGTGTTTGCGTTCATTCTCTCTTTCTGCGAAGATAAGCCCTCCGGAAAACGCTGTCATTACCATCCCTCCTTCGCTCCTTCCGCGGGGTTAAATGATTCTCCTCGCTCTGTCACTCCACTCGTTTCTTTATCTATCACTTTACCAAACCCAAGTGGGATCGATACCCCTATCGACTGCAGGATGCTCTCTACACACCCGACTTCCTGCGGCAGAGAGGAAGAGGAGGGAGGGAGAGGAGGTGAAGGGCCTTTCGGTTGGCGTCACTCAATCGCTCCGTTCTTAGAAATTGGACTTGGAAATGAGGCAGCCAGGAATAATAGCTCTCTCTCCCTGTGCAGTGGCGTATTAGCGGAGTTAGGCACTGGAGAAAGCTCTGACAGACGGATGAGATGTGTTTTGAGACCCAGGTCAGGTTGAACCCCTCTACGATTCCCATTGGTGTGTTTTCACACAATTTTCTAAATTTTAAGATGCATGCTTCTGGTGCATCCGAAATCACGTACTGTCTGAGTAGGTACTACATTTAAATGTGAACTTACTTCGCGACCATTAAAAAAGTATGTTCTATATAGTATAAATGTGTGTATTATGAATGTAATCTGGACGTACTACATCCGCCATGTTGTTACTGTCACATGACCTACCAGCATCAGTTGCGTCGCCGGAATCTTGCCGGAAGTACTAGGTCATGCGGGTACTTTTCATCTACTGTTTTTCGAATACTATGTATTCAGACAGACTACTCTTTTGGTGTACTGTTTTTCGCATGCTATATAGTAGAGAAGTATTTGATTTTGGACGCAGCAAGTTTTCCTTCACACCCTTGCAATGAACCATTTCTATTGAAGTCAAAGGTTTGCAGGATTGTTTTACAGGATGAACTGTGTTTAAATACCCTAGGTTTTTGGCTGTCAACATATCGTCTGATCCATATCGCAGCTCATTTCGATGAAGAACCGCCAACATTGTTATTGTTACCTAAAAATAAAACTATTAAAATCTGTAAGCAAAGTGTAGATTTACTGTTTGTATTCACTGCTCTGAAGAAGAATGTGTATGTGCGCAGGCACGTAGTTTCTTTACAAAGTAACATCGCCTGGCATGAATAATACAGCGTTTTTGTTGTTTTCGCGGATCCGTGTGAACAGGGATCATTTTGACAACATGTGACAGAAATTTTTTTTAGTACATTGTTGTTGTGTAAACGTACCCTTAATTAACTATAATAACCCTGGTGTAAAGCCAGCCAATTAGATTAGATCTTGCAGTTTAAAAAAAGTTCTTGCCTTTTTTGTTTGTGTAATGAAGTTAGTAGTTCAGAGAAGAAGGAGGCGGGAACCCGCAAACATTTCAAACACTTTAATCCTATAAAATAAACAAACACAAAACAAAAGTAAAGCTGTCGTCACTCCTCCTTTTATGCTTCCAGGCTCCTCCGTGAGATATGAGACGCTCATTATCAATCACGCCTGGCCTACTCCCCCCCCCCACCCTCTAGGGGGACCCGCCACGGTGGCCGCAGCGCCTGGGGGTAAGGACAGATGAGGCGAGAGAAAAGGAGATGGAAGCATCAGGAGCGAAAGTGACGAGGGAGGGGAGAAAGGAAAATTCTTGGTCTGGTTCCCAAAACGCAAGGCCATCCGGTCCTCCACCAGGTGGGTGAACTTGTCCGCAATGCCTGTCGGCGGCACTGGATAACCCTCGGTGGATGGCTCGACACTCCTCCTTCGCCTGGTGGACGGTGACGACTCCTCTGGGTTCGGGAGGAGTCCCCCGTTCACTGCTCCTCCCCATCATGGCAGACAGCAGCAGGCTCCAGCCTCGGCAATTGGCGACAACTCCTCCGCTCCCTCACAGATGGCAGCCGCCCCTCCACAACCCAGGCAGCCAGCAGCGAGTTCGTCGGTCCCCCCGGCAACTCACTCCAGCCCACCGCCTCGAGCATCCATGGCGGCCGACTCTGCCCAGTCATGCATAGGCACCGCTGAATCCCCACAGTGGCGAGGGCTCTTTGAGAGCGCGTTCCTCTTTCCTCCTGGGTTTCGGCACCAGTGTAACGAAGTTAGTAGTTCAGGGAAGAAGGAGGCGGGAACCGGCGAATGTTTCAAACACTTTAATCCTATAAAATAAACAAACACAAAATGAAAGTAAAGCGGCAGCCCCTCACGGACGACTGCTGCACACACATAAACAAAACATAAATAGTCCAGGCCTGGTCCTCTCTTGTCCTTCACTGACGTCGCTCCTCATTTTATACTTCAGAGCTCCTCCGTGAAATATACGAGACCGGTGCAGCACGCAGGTGACGCTCATTATCAATCACGCCACTGGCATTGCACCGTTCTCACGGCCCTCAGCCTCGTCCGGCTTGCCACATTTTGCAATATTCATATGGCGGTTGGAGAATGATCTTTAGGTTGTGACACAAGTCAGTGTGACAGACTGGTTTGTAAATATTTTTGAAATGCATGTTGTTTGTTGTAATGCTAGATGTATTTAATGTGACATTGACATCACAATAGCTTCAGTAGCAAGAGCTTTTTAAGTCTTTTTTACAAAGCTATGTTGAAGCTTTCTGGCTTTTTCTTTTTATTCTGCGGTCTTGCAATCTGGTCACCCAGTTTCTGGTCAAAATCTTATGGATTATTCCACCGGACTACACTTGGAATCTCCCGCCTTGCTCGCCAAATGCTCACTCACGACTTTATTTTCTCCACTTTTATATACGTCTAATCCCTATTAGCCTCATTTTCTGTGGAAACATAGCGAATCGTAATAGACTAGAGTCCTCTTTTTTTGTTTAGTTAAAAATGACTAAAGTTTTCGGTTAACACTCTGGGTGTGCCATCTGAGATATTTCATTGCCCACACACACACAGAAACCAAACAAACTGCTCACAACAGTCTATAAAAGCGTTAACCTCGAGCAGACAAAGAGAAATGGAGTGTGCAGCAGAGAAGAGAGAAATCATAAGCGTCTGGGAGATTTACTCGGTGTGTGTGTTTGGTCAGCTCTCTGGCAGTCCTGTTTGATGTGAATCTCCGATCGGGTTTCTTTTCATGTACACACAAATGCAGCTGGCGCACACACTCGTGCATCACTGCAGCTTTGAAGGCAGCAGGTGTGTAGCCCGTCTCTCTCTTTCTGTCGATCTGTCTCTCTCTCTCTCTCTCTCTGGCGGTCCCGGGGCAGGTCACTGTAAAGGTCAGCATGCCGGTGATGGAAAGGGACAGCAGCGTCTGTTGCTGTGGGGATGCGGATGGTGGGGGGAGTTGCCTCCGTTGCCTTGGGGACGGACCAGACACGTTATCAGGTTAATACCACACATTGGAAAGCACAACCTCATCACACACACACACACGTGCATGTGCTTGTAGAAAAGCCAAGCGAGTCCTTGTTGCGTTGGACTTGTGAATGTCTTCCATGTTTTACCTCAAAAGCATTCATTGTGTGTCTTTTCACTGTTACATGGAAAATATAAAGCGAAAATGTGTGAATAAGTTTCAGTGGCACCAATTTTCCAAAAATCTTGTGAGTGTCTTAAAAAACTTAATTAGGGACATTTTACCAGCAAAACACACAAATGTTTGAGACTGCATGGTCACATTTATGGGTGTTTCTTGAACTTTGGGTACTTTTGGCCCTGTGGAGATTTAGAAACTAAACACACTTCACGAGTTGGTTTAATTTGTCCATCAGAGAATACACATGCATCACAGGAGAATCATTTCGTCATTTCTTTCTGTCATTTCCATCATATCTCAAATGATGTATTGTGTTTAATAACATTTTGTGATGCAAATTACATTTTGAGTGTTTTTGGAGTAAAAAATGGCTGACTTTATTGACTTTCTGAACTAGCATTTTGTGTATCCTCCTAAATGCACACAATTAAATAATATATTCACAATTTTTGCATAATTTGACATTATATTACAATTAAAGGGTTAGTTCACCCAAAAATGAAATTTCTGTCATTAATTACTCACCCTCATGTCGTTCTACACCCGTAAGACCTTCGTTCCTCTTCGGAACACAAATTAAGATATTTTTGATAAAATCCGATGGCTCAGTGAGGCCTCCATTGCCAGCGAGATCATTAACACTTTAAGATGCCCAGAAAGCTACTAAAGATATATTTAAAACAGTTCATGTGACTACAGTGGTTCAACCTTAAAGGAACACTCCACTTTTTTTTGAAAATAGGCTCATTTTCCAACTCCCCTAGAGTTAAACAGTTGAGTTTTACCGTTTTCGAATCCATTCAGCCGATCTCCGGTTCTGGCGTTACCATTTTTAGCATAGCTTAGCATAGTTCATTGAATCTGATTAGACCGTTAGCATCTCGCTTAAAAATGACCAAAGAGTTTCGATATTTCTCCTATTTAAAACTTGACTCTTCTGTAGTTACATCGTGTACTAAGACCAATGGAAAATGAAAAGTTGTGATTTTCTAGGCCGATATGACTAGGAACTATACTCTCATTCAGGCGTAATAATCAAGGAACTTTGCTGCCGTTCCATGGCTGCAGCAGGCGCAATGATATTACGCAGCGACTGTGAGCCCCTGCTTGCACAGGGAGCGTGCCTTGTAACCATGGAGACGTTTGTGAGAGGCGCTGCGTAATATCATTGCGCCTGCTGCAGCCATGGTACGGCAGCAAAGTTCCTTGATTATTACGCCTGAATGAGAATATAGTTCCTAGCCATATCAGCCTAGAAAATCACAACTTTTCATTTTCCATCGGTCTTAGTACACGATGTAACTACAGAAGAGTCAAGTTTTAAATAGGAAAAATATCGAAACTCTTTGGTCATTTTTAAGCGAGATGCTAACGGTCTAATCAGACTCAATGAACTATGCTAAGCTATGCTAAAAGTGGTACCGCCAGAATCGGAGATCGGCTGAGTGGATTCGAAAACGGTAAAACTCAACTGTTTAACTCTAGGGGAGTTGGAAAATGAGCCTATTTTCAAAAAAAGTGGAGTGTTCCTTTAATGTTATGAAGCGACCAGAATACTTTTTGTGCGGCAAAAAAACGAAATAACAACTTTATTTAACAATATCTAGTGATGGGCGATTTTGAAACACTGCTTCATGAAGCTTCGAAGCTTTACGAATCTTTTGTTTCGAATCAGTGGTTCGGAGCATGTATGAAATTGCCAAAGTAACGTGATTTTAGTAAGTGAAATCAAAAGTCATAAGTGTTTCGAAACGTTTCGAAATTTCAATGGTTCACCATTGCGTGACTTTGGCAGTTTGATACGTGCTCCGAACCACTGAATCGAAACAAAAGCTTCAAAGCTTCATGAAGCAGTGTTTTGAAATCTGAATTTTCATTTTTGGGTGAACTAACCCTTTAAATAAATTACAGCTTGAATGGAATTGATGCACAAAAATTGGGTAAAAATGTTTTTTATTTATTTACATACCTCAAACTCATCACTTAAAATTAATTAACACTTGAAATTAATAAATAAATAAAAAAAAAATTTAAAGAGCTTTATGAATGTTATTATTTTAAGATTTAAGATAAGTCATTATCACCCAAAAAGAGTAAAAAAACAAGATCTATACATAAAAGGTATTTAAAACGTAGTGAATATAAATGATAAAGGCATGTTAAAAATTTTCCAAGATGGTTTTAAATTGACTGTCATGTAACAAATTCATTTTTTTTCCTTTTAGGTGCTCGAAGTTGAAAAACGACCCTTTTTTCACGTTCCCGGGCTGATATAATGAGCGCTACTGTGCAAGAACCAGTCGCTGGATTCAGCAAATTTTGTGAGGTTGGTGCTTGAAAAACCATTTGATTGGACAAAATTCTGAGTAGTGCAGGATGA
Source organism: Anabarilius grahami (assembly GCA_003731715.1). NCBI lineage: Eukaryota > Metazoa > Chordata > Actinopteri > Cypriniformes > Xenocyprididae > Anabarilius > Anabarilius grahami. Next base: position 1,988,968 of record RJVU01000282.1, on the reverse strand, counting down.
TGTCATCAAGAAATGTGTTTCATTTGCTATGTTTGGGAAACTATTTGTAGCATGGAAAGGCTTCAGCTTTAAATTTTCACTTTATCTCTCTCCCTCTGTTGCTCTCATTTCGTTCTTGCCGAAGCTCTCAGAAGCTTTTGCGCTCTGCCATTTTTCTATTTCTCATTCTCGTGCTAACCCCGTCTTCCTCTCCTAATCGTTACGCTCTTTATTTTCTCTCTCTCTCTTTCTCACTCTCTCCCTCTAACTCAAATTACACCCATTACGGCCCACTCTAGCTCTCCAGCACCTCTCTCCCTCCCTCTCCACACCTCACTGCAGCAAACACACACACACACACGTTCCATGCAGCTTTTCAAGAAAGGCATCTATTTGTCAGCGTCTGTGCAGAGCTGAGACTGCAGGAGGCCTCCGTTTATAAAACGCACAGCTATCTGTTATACCATGTGTGTGTGTGTGAGGTTGAACATAGAAGAAAAACAACATAGAAACGCAAAGAGAGTGAATCTCACCAAACATGTCCGACTCAGAAATAGTTTTTGTTGTAAGATAACGAACCCTGTTTTTAGAACCGTTAAGATGAAATTATTTTCATGAAAATGAATAACATTTTCATTACCGTAATGCATCTGGATTTCTGAGTTTCTGAGTTTCATTTTTATTTGTTTTCAATCGTGGTACACGTTAAATGTAAGGTGTCTTTTATCAACAAAAGTAAGCCTTTTGTCTTTAGAGGTTGTTTTAATATTATTATTATTAGTAGTATAAAAACACCTATTAACAACAGCAACCAGTTTAAGACCTGGAAACTATCTTGCTCTGTTTATTATTTTCAGCTGGAAAATTGACACATTAAATTCAGTATAAAAAATACTACCACGATGTATAAAAACTTTGTAATTTAAATAATATATCACTATTTTTTGCATTATGGTAATGATAATTACTAATATTTGCATTTCGGTAATGAGGATTATTTTTTTTACTGCATTTAAGTGTATACAATAGTTTGTAGATTAGCCTCAAAACTAACAAACATGGATTAAAAGCCATAAAACTCATACTGTAAATGCCATGAAAATAATGGCAAAAATCGTAATGCTCCTAAAAATACACTTAATTTTCGTATAATTTTTTTTTTCTTTTATTTAGTGGTGATATACAATCCATAAATATTAGTCACGGGTATCGTGAGAGCGTTTGTGAGAAATCACCCAAGCTAACCTTGTGTGTTACAAAGAACAGAGAGAAAACTTTTTGAATGTGTGTTTGAGGGAAAGAGAGAAGAAGATTAATTGGGTGAGCAGTGAAAAGCTTTCAGCAGAGTCTGCCTCCATTAAGCCGCGCCGCCGTCCACCAATTAGACGGCAAAAAGAACGTAAAAAAATGGACGAGAATAATGACAGAGCGAAAGAGCAGAAAGGATCGGCGGTTTCTTTGTCCTGAATTTAACCGAATTAAACATCAACAATTATATGAGACAGACAGATTGAGAGGCAGACGTCCCGCTGAGGCCACTGCAACAGTAGTAACAATCACGCACAAACGCACACCGAATCACAATGTATCACAGTGTTGACTCACAGAGACTATGCAAGGTTAAAGAAAATATTACCCAGACTACATTAAATTTGGGATCACTTGAAATGAGGATATGTGTAAAGCCAGTTTCTTCCACAGAGTTAAAAAATAGGTTATTGCGACTTTTTCTCGCAATTGTAATCTTGTTTCTTGTTATTCTGTTATTGTTATTATTTCTATATAATATTTTATATTTTGCAATGCATCTTTAACCCCCGGTTTCACAGACAAGCCTTAGTCTCAGACTAAAATACATGTTTGAGCTGTTTTAGCTGAAAGCAACTTGCACTGGCATATCTTAAAGGCACAATATGTAGTTTTTTCGCAGCTAGAGGTTGCTTATTCAAAACAAAGGCGTAGCTTGATGACGCCTTGATTTCGCTGAATCATGGGAGGTGTTGTCTTCACATCTACAGCCGGTGGAATAGAATCTGACAGGACTCGGGCAGAAATCATATTCATGGATGAGCTAATGTATTAAAGATTTATTAACATTACTGTAGTATGAAGCAGGGTGTGGCTGAAAGCTGTTGGAGTGGAACGAGGTCGCTGGAGCGACTGCTACGGCTCGAGAGCAGCGGAACTTTTATTATCTCACAGTAGTTGCTTCCGCTTCTTCCGGTCAAGCGTATGTGGGGTAAAGCAGCGCAGTTCATCATATTAGATACATTTGTTTGTTGAAAGTTGTTATAATGCTGCTCTGCGTTCGCTCAGCGGCTACTATGAGACATTTGTTGCACACTGCAGTAAGTTAGATCGATATTAGGCATGGCAAAACACGGTACTCGCTGTGAATAAAAAAAAAAAACGAGATTTAAACAATAAGACTTACAGTGTTGAGCTATATAACATGATTAGTTTTCTGTCGATGAATGTATCCAAACAGTTGCTCACCTATCTAATAAAACACATAATATTTTAAAGCATCTTTGGTGTTTCCATGGTTCTACAAAATAAAACGGGAAACCGAGGGTAACGCTGGTATGATGTCATTGATAGGCGACGCACGGACATGGTCCGTATCCTGGTTAAAATGGCTTATTTCTCTGGATTTAAATATTCTTGGAAACATTTGGGATAATGTAAGTACACAAGTCAACAAAATGTATAACATTGTTCTAGTGGTTTTTGGACATTTTAATCCAAAAATCTTACATATTGTGCCTTTAAAATGTCTCAAGATGCACACCAGTAATTTTTTTTTTCTTAGGGCACGTTTATAAAAGCTACTTTAAGGCCTAATCCTGGCTTAATCTAAGCCCTGTCTGTGAAACCAGACCTAAATCTCTCAATGTGTCTCAGCATCTCACAGTTGCAACTGTATTTCTCGTAATTGCAACTTCTTTTTCATAATGTGACTATCTTGCAACTGCGACTATATCTCATTTGACTCCATGTCACTTTGTCTCACAATTGCAACTTTACTTGCCATTTGTCTCACAGTTGAAACTTGTTTCTCATAATTGCAATATTTCACAATCTTTATATTTTAAAATTGCGACTTTATTTCTGCCAGTTATGACTGTATTTCACAATAGGATTTTATTTCTTATTTTAAACTCACAATTAGCATTTTTATGTCCTATTCAGCCTGTATCATGTTAATTAATTTTCTTATTGTTGAGCAATTTATGTTAATATTTAAAAGGGACCTGTAATGCCCCTTTTACAAGATATAAAAAAACCACGCTGTTTTTTTGTTTCCCTTTAAATGCAAATGAGCTGCTGCTCCCGGCCCCCTTTCCAGGAGAGGGCGGAGCTTTAACAGCTCACGCTTCGGTTGCTCAACAACAAAAAAGCTGGAGAATCTCACGCAGCCAGAATGAGGATTGTCAGTAACGGTGTTCAGCATTGCATTGTTCAAACCGAAGTCGGACACTGATGGAGAGACTCGGGAAGAAGTTACAACTTTTAGAATGAATCTGGACGTTTCTGAACGGTTAGTGGATAAATTTATGTAGTTGCTGTGGAGTTGATTCAACTCATTGACTAGCATATGACGTCATGTTAATCTTTTCTGCAAATCCAGTGTTGAATTGACCCTCATTTGTGAAGCAATCCAGCATAAAAAGATGGCATGGCAACAACACTCTACTACAACAACTCTTCCTCTTCTCTAAAGCAGCCCAACATGGCCTCGCCCTCTTTGTTGCTTGTTCTCGGGGGCAGGGTTTATGTAAATTTTGGGGTTTGTGATGTCACCAACCCAGGAAGTAACTCGTTGTAGTCCATACCAACCGTTTGTCGTAGCCCTTAAAAATCGATTTCTGTAAAAAAAAATCTCCCTTTGCATTGAACTTTGAGCGTCATAACTTTGCAGATGTTGTTTATGCTCAAACAGCAACATTACACACTAACTAAAGTTTAAAAAGTGTAATCATAATCAACCACCCCTTTAATAATTTCATTGTTTGATTTTAAGTACATTTATGTTTATTTTCAGATGTTAAATGGTTTGGTTCTGTGTTGGGTCACCATTTGATGTAAAACCAGTTGAGAATGACTGTAGTGCTTGCACATCTGCCTATAGGTTGTCAGTTGTAGATTAGTTGAGGTGAACACACAAATAAACATGCACAACACATTGTCAGGACTTACAGATAGCAGACATGACAAAGCACAGGATGCAAACACAAGTAGGGACACACTTGAACTATTTATCAAAAACCTCTGGTTTCAATGGTATCCTGTCTTGGCACCTCCACTATTGCATTCAATTGCATTCCTAGTTCACTTTTTGAAGCACAAATTTATACATACTCTCTCCAACCAAACAATACATTCTTGTTTTTCAGACATTTAATGTGGTATTACTATGTTTTCTTAGACATTTGTCATGGTATTTCATTTTCCATGGTATTACCATTCTTTCTTTCTTTCTTAGTGTAGTTTGTCTTGGTTGATAAGTCAACAGATCATTATGAATGTCATAATGGTTCATGAGAGAGAGAGTGCCACATCCCAAGCTCTGGTCCACACACACACACACACACACACGTTAGTTTTTGTGAATTGTGGGGACATTCCATAGGCGTAATGGTTTTTATACTGTACAAACTGTATTTTCTATCTCCCTACACTACCCCTACCCCTAAACCTAACATCACAGGAAACTGTGCACACTTTTACTTTCTCACAAAAACTCATTCTGTATGATTTATAAGCCTTTTGAAAAATGGAGACATGGGGTATGTCCTCATAAGTCACCCTCTCCTTGTAATACCTATGTAATACCCATGTCATTATACACATTTGTGTCCTGATATGTCACAAAAACTTGCGCGCGCGCACACACACACGCACACACACTCTGTGCACCAAATGATCCCAATTTCCAGCAGGACCCCAGTGGCTTCTGAATTTCTTAATTACATTCTTGGTACTGGCTTACGCAAGCGCTCGCACACGCAGTCCCTCAAACTGTGCTCTGTCAGCAAAGGTAACCTCAGCGCTGATCAATACTAAGTCGCTAATTAAACCTCTCTTGCTCCAGCCTCTAGCATTAGCATGAGGAAGTGCTTCAATGAACCGAACGAAGACCGTGCTGTCTCCAACATTACTGAGTTAACGGGGGTCACAGTAAAGGTGCTGCTCCGGGATCAGTTATAAATGTATATTATATAAATTTAAATGTAAATTCCGTTACATACACACACACACACACACACACACATATATATATATATACAAATTTTGTCTAATAATGTTTATAATAATTAGTGTTTATATTAAATAAATTAATGACTAGATTTTTCCAAAACATTGTTAGTATATTGTGAATGATTCAGCATGACTAAAATGCCATCTAATTTTAGGTGCCAAAATATAACAATTTTGTCAACAAGAAAATGCAGAATTAAACCAAATATTAAAACATTTTATATTGGAATTTACTAATTATATTATTGTTTATAATAACTCATATTAATTTGTTTAGATTAATATCTTAATTGCTTATATGAATATATTCATTTATTAGTTATGAAAGTGCAAAGTTAAACCAAATATTAAAATGTTTTATATATTAACTTGTTTATATTAAC
>RJVU01000282.1:1948258-1972966 GCA_003731715.1 Anabarilius grahami | reverse complement strand
AACAATCTACTTTATAAGTAGAAACAAGTTGAAAACAGGTATTAAATATCTGCCAGTGCAATAAGAATATGCTTCTATTCAAAATGTATCAATATATATGAAAACAATTAATAATATCTCATGCATGCCTTGTTGCTTCTCAGGTAATAACTATCTTGTTTTAAGGAATTATGTCAATGTCACTTTATTTTTTAAAGAGCATAATTAAAACAACAGCTGTTGACCAATGTGCTCTACATAACATAATATAGGGTAAAAACTCAATACAGATAAACACATACGATAAACAATAAATTATAGACATTTAATTAGATAAAAGACCAATTTAAAAACTTAAGTCACTTCATTTCTGTGATGTTTTGTAGACTGTGGAACCACAGGAAATGTTACGTAATGATAACACTAATCCGTTTCACACTTTTAAGAACTATTTTTTCAGTGTACATTTAAATTGCGTCTTATGTTATGCTAAAACAAGTTTTCTATCCGCAGAGTGGTGTAGTTCCGGCATCTACTAGCAGAGGCTAAGTGCTAGCCAGCTAATCCCTGACCCCTCGGATCAGCACAGTGATGTCATGAACTGATTCCAGATCAGACGCAACTAGCTGTGGGAAGGACTGACTGCAGGTCAGTGTGGAAATATTCAAGGGTTCGGGGGAATAAACTTGAACTAGTACAAGTCCCACAGTCGTCCTGGGTGAGTTTATTCCCTTAAGCGCAGTGTGGAAAATTTGCATGTCAAGCTGTGTTTTTCAGTGCCTGGATCCACACACACACACGGTTCAATCCTGTGCGATGGGGATCGCCGTCTGGAGATTGTGCAGCATTCAAGACTGAGTCACCGCTTGCTGACCTTGCTCACACACACACCCCTCCCGTTATGGGCCCATACGTCCGTTCTCAGGCGGAGTGTGTGCCGCGTACAGCTTTGATCCCCAGCTGAAGGGTACTTACAGGCCAAATTTCCAAATGCGTAAGAGTCAGCCTTCCCGCTGGAGAGAGAGACAGGATGAATTCTTACACGGCTCTGGGAATTGGGTCTCGGCGGCTAGAACTATTAATATATCGCTGTTGACGAGAGAGAGAAAGAGAGAGAGACAGCTAGATAGGCACAGAGAAGGACAAAGTTAGAGAACGATAGCTAGAAAGGAGAGACAGACAGGTATTAGACAAAAAAGACTGGTAGAAAGATACAAAGAGGTAGATAGATAGAATGCAACCAGGAACATAGGGGGAGAAATTAGTTCTCGGGGAACTATCCTAGTGGCCAGTTCTTATAACTGAGTTCCTAGAACTATTCGGTGCGAAAGCCCCTTATATAGACAGCAAGAAAGGCAGACCGAGAGACAGACAGGCTGAAAGAGAGGCAGGTGAGGGTCTGAAAAGCCGTGCAGGGAAAAACAGTGTGTATTATTCCAGCAGGCCTGTGTATCGGTCATCAATGCACAGTTAAGAGTATTGATCAGGCAGTTATTGACGAGCGCGTGTATTACAGAAAGTGTGACCAGCGCTCTGACCCGACACACAACCCTCTCTCCCTCTCTCTCCCCGTGACTCCAGGTCAGTGTTGATCTGACCTCACTAGTAATGATTTCACACGCAACCGCAGAACACGCCTGGTCATGGATGAGCTATTCAACCCGCAGGAAGCGCATCATCAATACAATTATCATATCGCAGTTTATGACATTACAGTTGAGTCACTGAATCGAATGCAATTGAATTAAATCACGTCGGCTCGTTACAGGTGACGACAGACAGGCCGAGTCAGTCATCACGCCTAGAGGGAGCGAGCGAGAGAGAGAGAGAGAGAGGGGGATTTGGCTCTTTATCTCTGCGCTGCTCTACGCTGCTCAACGGCCAGTAAGCAGGATTAATGGTCCTGTCTCAGCGTGAGCCAGGTACGCACACACACATACACACACCGCAAGCTGCCACACAATCTCACACACGCACACACACATAGCAGGGCCGGTAATCGCATGCAAACAGCACACGCTTTTCAGGCAGCGCTACTTGCGCACACACATACTCACATTTCAAAAGCACAGGAAGCACCTGTTTCTCTCCCACAGAGCCTCGCACACACACGCGCCGCTGCGTTCATTCCCTCACGCTCTGTCTCTTTTCTCGTCTCAGCTCTCGTCCCGCTTCTGCAGTCAGGGTTTCCCTGGCGCTCTTCAGACAGCAGTGGAGCGTGACAGCAAGATGTTCCCTGGAGAAATCCTGCAGCCGTAGGCTTCTACCGCTCGCTCCGCTTCGTCCCTGCGATCGTTTCTGTAAATATAGAAAACAGATCGTAGCGCACAAGCGAGGGCCGACATGGTAAGATTCAAAAACATCCTCTCAAAAAAGTTGAGGACGACAAACATTAAAGGCAATATTAAGTAATTGGGCTGCATCGTTTGTAAAGTATTTCACTCATTAGCACAGGCTAAATGGCTGTGCATTTAGCATGCGTCAAGCTACTCTGAGGAAACTAATATGGATCAGACAGCCTTTATGCATCACACTCTTTCCTCTCTTCCATAGATTTTAGATGGCACAGCACATAGCACAGCCATCCAAAAGTCAAAGAACAATGCTTCTGACATAGTTAATATCTCAGAGAACTTAAGAAAGTTAATGCAGGTAATTCACAGAACAAGGCACAGTTGACACAACTACCTCAGAGAATGTAGTGCAACTGAAAAAGTTAACATAACAGAAAACTTAGCAGAGAACTTAGCACAGTTACAGTTACTTATCAAAGTTAGCACAGAAGTAGCACAGTTGGCACGAAAGTAGCAGTTATCAAAGTTAACACAGAAATAGCACAGTTAGCACGAAAGTAGCACAGTTATCAAAGTTAACAAAGAAATAGCACAGTCAGAAAAGTTAGCACAGTTATCAAAGTTAGCATAAAAAATTGCACAGTTAGCACAAAAGTAGCACAGTTATCAAAGTTACAACAGAAATAGCACAGTCAGAAAAGTTAGCACAGAGGTAGCAGAGTTATCAAAGTTAGCACAGAGGTAGCAGAGTTATCAAAGTTAGCACAGAAGTAGCACAGTTGTCACGAAAGTAGCAGTTATCAAAGTTAGCACAGGTAGCACAGTTATCAAAGTTAACACAGAAATAGCACAGTCAGAAAAGTTAGCACAGTTATCAAAGTTAGCACAGAAATTGCACAGTTAGAAAAGTTAACACAGTTATCAAAGTTAGCACAGAAATAGCACAGTTAGAAAAGTTAACAGTTATCAAAGTTACCACAGAAATAGCACAGTTAGAAAAGTTAACACAGTTATCAAAGTTAGCACAGAAATAGCACAGTTAGCACGAAAGTAACGGTTATCAAAGTTAGCACAGAAATAGCACAGTTAGAAAAGTTAACACAGGGGTAGCACAGTTATCAAAGTTAGCACAGTTAGCAGGAAAGTAGCACAGTTATCAAAGTTAGTACAGTTATCAAAGTTAGTACAGAAATAACAGAAAAGTTAGGTCAGGGGTAGCACGGTTATCAAAGTTAGCGCAGAAATAGCACAGTTAGCACAAAAGTAGCACAGTTATCAAAGTTAGCACAGAAATAGCACAGCACGAAAGTAGCACAGTTATCAAAGTTAACACATAGATAGCACAGTTAGCAAAGTTAACACAGCAGTAGCACAGTTAGCACAGAAATAGCTAACATAGCTAAGACCGGTAATTTGAAGGATAGCAAAGCTTAGCATAGTTATTGATTTCATTTTAAATTAAATTTAAGAGATGAAGTGTTATCATATATAGACTTTATTTTTAAGAGTACACTTTTAAAAATAAAGGTTCTTTATTGGCTTCTGTGGTTCCATGAAGAACCTTTAACTTCCATGGAACCTTCTCCCCAGGTAACAAAATATGTTCCCATTAATTTATGAAAATTTGAATGTTCTCTGAACATTATTAAAGACTTTAAAACCTTAGAATGAACATTTACATTATTGGAATAATGTTGGTTCATAACTTTGAGAGAACCTTGCCAGAAGGTTAGCCAAAGTTTTGAGAACATTCCCTGTTCATTGGGCCATTGAACAAAATGTTCTTTTTAGAGGAAAAGGGTTCTTTAGATTAAGTTATTCATATAAAAAATTGTTCTTTTAAGAACTTTTCACTAAAAGGTTCTTTGGGGAACCTGAAATGATTCTTCTATGGCAGAGGTCCTCAACCCTACACTGTCCTTCGAAGTTTATTTCCTGCTTCAAAACACCTGCCTGTACTTTCAAGAGATCCTGAAGAGCTTCAGGTGTGTTTTTATTAGGGTTGGCTTCGAAAACCCCCTTTAGTAACCTTATTTTTAAGAGTGTATACTGAGTGTAATACTTAAATAGTCGCTCAGAGACATTTTTAGCAAAGGAGATTTCCAACACAATCTCACTCACACATTTAGAGCCACCATGAGAGATACCACGAGTTGCGCAACAGAAAAACCGCAGCTAACTGTGCTAATGGCATATCGATCTCTGGGAAGGATGAGGACAATCTAGCAAACTCTCTTTTCTTCTCACTTGTACGTCCAACCGTGACGTAAAATGAAATGCTTTTATCTCAGGCACAGGCAGAGCAGAGCGAGAGGCCTGACAGCGGAGCGAAACGTCGCCTGGCAGGCGCGCGGCGCACTGGCACTGTGAATGTCTCCGCACGCCCTCTGAGCGCGCAATATCTGCCGATCTGCCTCAACAGTGATCTGTGTGTGTGAAAGAACGCTATTAAAATGATAAGAGAGAACTTTAACCAGATTAAAACGAGACGCGCGCAGCTAAACGAGACGCCGTCGCAACGGACCGGATACTTTCGTTGAGTCGTTTGCGCGGCACTCTTCCTGCCTCCGTCTCTCTCTCTCTCTCTCTCTCTCTCTCTATTTTTTTTTCTCTCGTCATTAATCTCGTGGCAGCGCTGCAGGAAACAGCCTTTCACAGGCAGCTGGAATTTCATCTCCTCCCTCGGTCTTTATTACTCTTCCACTCAACCTATCCCTCGTTCACCCCCTCCCTCTCTCTCTCTCGCCCGCGCTCACTCTATCTCTCCCTCCGTTTATTACGGCGCTCTAATCACTCGCGCGCAGGTAACAGAACACTGCGCTGCACACAATAGCGCCGGCCTTCACAGCACCTCTACGCACACACAAACAGAAGCTCAGGCTCATAAACTAACACGCACACACATACACGCACACCCTCTAAATCGCACACGCCGAGGATTCTTCTCTCAGAAGGGCAGGGTAAGTGACTGGGGGAGGAGGGGTGGCTCAGAATGATAAAGAGAGGGGGAGAGACGCAGAGCGTGATTAGAGAGAGGGACACGAGCGGCAGCAGCGTCTAGCGGAGCCCGGCGATACGGAGAACGGTGGTACAGCAGCCCCCCCTAGCGGCTCATAGTGCAACTGCAGTATTGTCGGCGCGATCGGGTCTCTTCTTGGAAACCACATACCTTATTGGCATGGTAAAAGACCTGTGTATGCAAAAGTATTAGAAAATATAATACATATGAACTTTTTTTTTTTTATTGACGACAGTATTAAAGTTGAGTGTGAAGAGGATTACTTATTTGATTTTGTTTGCTAGTAAAAGTAATACTATTCTGAACATGATATAATAGATTACGAAAATGTACAGAACGTTTGAGCATTCTGGTCAGTCAATTTGCCCCAAACTCATAAAATAAAGAATAAATATTAATACAAAAAATATATTATGAATGTTATTAAAATAAATATTAAAAAATAAAATAAAGCAACAAAATAATACTGCAGAAATATGTGGGCTACTTTGATTTACACCTTTAAGAAACCACCTAGCAACCACTCAGAACACCTGGAAACACTCATAGCATAGTCTTGGCAAAGCCCTATAGCATCGTGCAGAACTCACAGGCAGAACTCTGGTGTTAATAATCTCTGTCTCGCATTCTGTCACTCTCGTTTCTCTCTTGTGGCCTCTTGAGCAGTCTCGCAGCGTCATTCACACCAGCTCTGCACACACAGATGACACGTCTTCACACACACACATATTTTCACAGAGCAAAACCGCAGATCTGTGTGTGTTTATGTTAGATCACAGTCTTTAATCAGCAATTTACGCTGCAACGTGACACAGTGTCGTGTCGGTGATGAAGGCTCGAGTGCTTGTGTCCTGATCGATTGGCTTCATTTACACAATAGGCAATATTTCCAAAGTTAACTCTCTTCAATTCAAATGAAAACCAAAACACCAAAACCAGACTAAAATGTTTCTGGAACGTTTTGTTTATGTTTTTAATAATATAATCTGAACATTTGACACGAAATGTTTCAAAAACATAATTACAAAACTTTTGTTTTCAAAAAACTTGATTACAACCAAAATACAATCTAAATTACTATATATATATATATATATATTAAGAGACAGAGAACATGTTCTGGCGGCCGGAGTTTGATCCAGACTCCTGGAACACGCTACATTCCTTTGCTGTCTGCGTGTCGACTCTTGGCGCAGCTGATCAGAGCGTGCCGTGCTGCGGCTCCTGCGAACAGGCAGAAAAATAAACAGTTGGCAGGATCTGGTGTGTGTGTGTGTATTCCTGGCAGGACACGCTGCACGTCCGCACCGTCAAATCCTCTCATTTCCTTCCACACATGTAGCTCAACACAGAAAACCCCACCCACCCTCTCCATATATACCAGAAACTGTCACTGAATCTATCTATCTATCTGTCTGTCTTCTCTCCGTCCATCTACCCATCCATCCGTCTACTTATGTCTGTCTATCCATCCTTCCGTTATCCATTCACCCATCTATCTATTTATCTATCTGTCTGTCTGTCTGTCTGTCTGTCCTGAACTGACTTTAATGGAGAATCTTTCTTTCTTTCTTTTTCTTCTTTCTTCTTTCTTTCTTTCTTTCTTTCTTTCTTTCTTTCTTTCTTTCTTTCTTTCTTTCTTTCTTATCAAGGGACCACGAGTTGACAGAAGCAGCGAGACAGCGTTCAGTTGCTTCCTTTCCTCTGCCTCGAGCACACAAAATCAAAGACATGAGACTTACAAGCAGCGAAAAACTTCCCCAAGGGAAATACCAGGCTTGCGTGTGGCTGCTACCGCCAGCGAACACACACACACACACACATGCTGCGGTAAACCACACTGGCAAGTGCTATACCAAATTTCATGCAGTACTGGTCTAGAGTTCAACTGATTCACACACACACACGAGAGAGAGAGAGAGAGAGTTTAACTGGACCTGTCAGGCGCTTTTGTTCATCTTTAATGTTCCATCCCCTGCTAGAATTACAGGGCTAATCTCAAACACACAATGGTGCATTCTTGAGGCACGAAAGATATAACTCATGGTGACCGTTTCACTACTTGGAATAGCATACTAGCACACTACTTGTACTATTTTTGCAATATGTATGTATGTGTATCACGTGGGGATTTATATATCACCCAGCTGGCCTACTACATTTGCCGTTTGGTTCAAGTACACTACATGAAACACTGTATCCATAATGCAATACTGAATTTAGAATAGCATACAACTTTACAATTTCTGCCACATAAATATAAAAAATAAGAGTAGAATGCTATTTCAAAATTTTTAAATGGATTGCTGTCTTACTACTTAGTGTGCAGTACTGTTTACTTTCTACTGTCTTTAAAAAGAAGCAGTATTGTGTGAAACATTATGCATTATTCTATGATTCAAACAGTGGCCCTGTCCCAAATTGCACACTTAATGTGTACTTTCAGTCTTGAGGATTTACAATGGCCGCTGCGTGCATATATCCGTTAAGTCCATGAGACCGTAGGGTGTCCTATTTGTCATTTTAGGTTTCAGAAGGGTGCTCTTGAGTGCCCTCTTTGTGGCCGCTATGTGCCCTCAATGCGTAATTCTGCCAAGCCCGCAAGTCTGCGAGCTACACAGCCGACTTCTACCCGACAGTCAAAGCGGCGTTGCGTCACGAAAGTGTGGACGCAGAGGAAGACCATGAGGGTTTAGGGTGCCATTTGGGTCAGGGCCAGTAGTGCTACATTGTTACATTTACATTTACATTTATGCATTTGGCAGACGCTTTTATCCAAAGCGACTTACATTGCATTATACTATACATTTGTATCTGAGTATGTGCAATCCCTGGGATCGAACCCATGACCTTGGCATGCTCTAACCACTGAGCTACAGGAAAGCTACATTGTTACATTACACATTTATTTCAGTAGTGTCCAGTTATCTTTTGGATATAAATATGGTTATTTTACATTTTTAATGTAAATTTATGTTAATCTGGTGAAATAGCAAGTCAAGATCGGTAGCAAGTCGGTTGATCGTGGTTGGTTTTACTGTCAGTTAATTTGTCACACTGGAAGTCTTGCACATTGCATAGTGGGAAACAATATTACAGCCAGTGTGCTTTGTTGTGTAATGCACATTTTGGCATTTTGCTTCCATTCATACAGGAAATTTGCACGCTATGCACAGCAGTATGTAAACATACAATATATACTGAACAGTAAGTAGTATGAAGCCTGTAATATATGTAGTAAAGTAGTATGCATGCAGCCTTTATTTATGTGTGGCATGAAGAAAAGTTTTTATTTTTTTATTGGCTGGTCAAATTTGGCCGACAGACAAACTGTCCAATGGGGTTTTAGAGTGTCAGTGCAAGCTGTTAGCCTTTAAATGTCAACTAGAGAGCAGCACCTGACAGAACGAGAGGGTCAGTTGTGTGCATTCCTCCACTGAGTCCCTGCTGAATACTGTAAATGTATACACGGTGTGTGTGGGAATGAATTAGCGCATGCTGCCCAAAAGAGTGCAGTGATTATTACATCCAAACACACACTACACAGCCAGAAAGTCAGGGAGACAGTGTTATTTGGTGGCTGATTTGTCTAAAATGCACAATGTGGCTTTTTTCAATCATTTTTGTCTATTTTTATGTTTCAGGCTTCATGACTGATGTTTCCTGGGGAAGGAGCAACATGTGCTGAATGCTAGCAGCTGGTGCGTACATGTACTATCCGTTTTTCCGAGAATCATCTGTATGAGCATCAACATTTAATGAGAAACTCTAAAGGGCCGTTTACACTACAACGTTTTCAACTAAACGGAAAACGTTTTATGCATTTTGGCTGTTCATTTACACGAACAGCGTTTTGGGGGCCTGAAAATGTTTTTGACAATGATAACTTTATCCTGTGTAAATTACAAAAACATGCATTTGTGAAAATGGTGACATCACGTGCATGCGTATTACTTGTTCATTCTATAGGCTCATAGTATTTCTTTACAAAGTGACATCGCCACCTACTGGCCTTGCATGAATAAAGGCCCGTTCACACCAAGAACGACAACTATAAAGATAACAATAAAGATAGTTCTAAAAATCGTTCTAAATATAAAAGAATAGCACTGTCATACCCTCGGAATAAATGGTGAGAAGTATTAACAATGAGATCATTATGCCAGGCTAGCAAACAGTGTAACATAAAATTACCTCAGGTATCCAGCGCTATTTCGACAACGTTGTCTTGATTCCTTTGAAGTTGCAGTGAAAAAGATTAGGCATTGTTTTTATTCCACTATATTGACTTCGTCAGCTAAATTCACTGTTAGATTAGATCGATTACACTAGCTATTCACTTGAAACATAACATGCTGAGGACCTCTGCTGGTTAAAGCCGTGTAAATGCAACAAAAACAGCAAAAACATGTTGTAGCTAACCCGATCTCATGGCAATTCGTACGTATATTATGAGGTGGCTAATTCATACGAATTAGTAAGTTTTTTCTTAATCGTACGTATTTTACAAGTTGCCAAATTCGTATGAATTCGTACGAATGACCTACTCCTAACCACGCCCCTAAACCTACCCATCACTGGAGTTAGACAAATCGTACATACGAATTGGTTGTGAGATAGCGTTGGTTATAGCCTACTTTGAAACGGCAGCGCATGAGCTTAGAATAAACAGACCGTTATCGTTCATTGGTGTGGACACAAATATATTTATCGTTATAGTTATATTTATAGTTATCGTTCTTGGTGTGAACAGGCCATAATACAGCGTTTTTAAATGTTTTTTCATTGATCCGTTTTGACTGTCATTTGTATGTGAAACACACGAAGGAAAGACTTTTCCGCTTTTAGTATATTGTTGTCGTGTAAATGTACCCTTATTCACAAGTATTTATAATTTATGTTGCTGCGTTTGTGTTTTATTTGATTTAAAATAAAAAGAATAAAAATGTAATAGTACAGTGAAAAAAATTGCCAAAGGATTTCCTTATTCCTTATTCTTATGTTATTTGTGAAATTTACTTGCAAATTCTGAGTGGAAGATGTTTCACAGAAAATGTGTAACATTGAATTAAACTTGGAATTTTTAAGTAGAAAAGCTGAAATAGTTTAGTTATGTGAAACACATCTGATTATTCAAAACATCTTTGTTTTTACAGTGCATGCTAAACATTTTGCAGTGAGCTACACTAAACATCGCAAACAGCATTATGCTTTATATTCTTGTCACATTAACACATAGTATACAGTCCATACTACATTCTGCTGTAAGAAACTTGAGCACGTGATATCCACCTCTTTTTAGATACTCTAGTAAGGTAACACCTAACATGCTTAGCGACCAACAATACCGCGACTTGATATTCATAAACATAAAACATAACCTGGTTAGGCCAGGGTGTGCGATTGTGTAGAGGCTGGGTAACAATGAACCCACTGCCCTGTTGCAGAGCTCACTCACAGGACTCTTCTGTATTCTCCAGCACTGCGTGGTCCTCTCAGTGGAGCTGCGTGAGGGGGCCCTGTCAGGCAGCGCTTTGGCTGGAGGCCCAGACCACACACACACTCGCACACACATGCACATACACTCGCACACACATGCACACACACTCTCACACACACACACACACACACACACCACTCTGTGACAGCAGGCAGAGTGCTTGGCACTGCCCGCCGTCAGACAGGGGCAGGCCGGAATGTCAGCAGGCGGCAATGGCTGCCACGGCAACAGATCCATCAGTGTCTGCAGAGGGAGATTCCATTACCGTGACGACGGGTTACATCATCCATCTCCGCAGAGCTCTCGCAGGTCCTGTTCACGAGATGGGAAAAATACATGAATGCTCCATAATATTTCAAAATGTTAATGCTTTTAACTCCATATGATAAAATTATATAAAATATATGATGGATGAAAGAAAGGAAAAAACTACTCTAAACACCTTCAACTGCATGGCAACATGCTAAAGGCTGTTCAGAACACCTTAGCAACCGCATGGCAACGTGCTTAAAACCACTCAGAGCACCTTAGCAACTGCAATGTGTTTAAAATCTTCCACAAGTTTTTCAATACTAGTGGTGCTCACAGTTTCTTCAGAAAAGTAAGAAAAATTACAAACAATCAAAAAAAGCAGTAGCAAGAAAATCTGTCAGCATCCATGACAGCGCGCGCACTTCTCCGGTCAGGGTGTGTTGGTCTGTTTGTGTGTTCATTTCTCGCTGTAATCACTGATCTCATCCACACAAGCAGAAAAAAATCACAAGAACTTTGCACCCACAAATTCTGCCGTATGTTAAAAATGATAATGAAATAGTTATTTATTCAATTTATTTTTAATAAATTCAAATATTATATATATAAAAATAACGTATTCTAAAAATATTAGATGTTGTGTTAAAATAAATTAAATAAAATAACGATTGATATACTTTTATTTTAAAATATATTCTAGAATATATTAAAATATATCAAGTTTTATATATTTCATATATATATATATGTATGATATACAGTTACAACTCAATTTTTGTCTCATCAGACGACAGAATCAATGACCAAAAGGCTGCTTTTTTGTTCTGTAGTCTGACGAGACAAAAATTTAGTTGGTTGGACATAGGAATGTGACTTTTGTTTGGAGAAAAAAAAAAGAGAAGCATTCCACTCCAAGAACACAAGCATGGTGTTGGGAACATAATGCTTTGGGGGTGTTTTTCAGCCAATGGGCCAGGCAACCTTGTAAATGTAAACGGCATCATGAAAAAAGAAGACTACATAAGTTTCTGGAGTAAAACTTGACCTAGGGGCGCAGTGGACTTTCCAAAAAGATAACAATCCAAACCACACAACAAAAGTGGTAAAGAAATGGTTGGCAGAGACCAATATCAACGTTGGAGTGGCCAAGCCAGAGTCCAGACCGGAATCCAACTGAGAATTTGTGGAGAGAACTGAAGACCAGAGTGATGGCAAGGAAGCCTTCCAACCTCAAGGACCTGGAGATCAGCAAAAGAGGAGTGGTCCAAAATGGAAATGGAAAATAAAGGCTTTGTCATTGATTATTGAGAAAGGGTATGAATAATTGTGGACATGGAATGTTTTGTCAAAATGTAACAAAAAAAAGTGAATATTCTTAGTCTAACACAGTGTTTTACTTTCTTTCATCACCTTTTTGTGTCATTTCCAGCCAGAAGATTTGTCAAATAAAAATTCACCATAATTAAAATTTTGGCCTGGGTATGAATAATTTTGGCCTTATATATATTAAAGCTGCGGTCCGTAAGTTTGACCTCTTTGTCGCCATCTCTGTTTGAAACCTGCAATTGCAGTTATTTATGGAATTATCATCTTTCTGTGGGTTGTGCATCAGCACGACTCCTCAGCTTCGGAATCACAGTTTCTACGTCTTAGAAGTACGACCAAAATAAGAATTTTCACCTGAAAATGTCATCTGAACAAGTAACACATCTGCCACTTTTGTTCTGACCAACTGAGAAAAAAAGTATTACAATAAATCGCACTGCCAATGGTGATTAAATCTAACAATTGCTTAGCTCGGATCACGTCAAACTGTGCAAATGATTTTTATACTTTGTTCTCAAATTGTTAATGTTAACAACATCAGCATTGCGTGACTGTGTTACCTGTAGATTTCAATTTCTGTACATTAATTTGTCATACCATACAATCCGCCATCAAAATGATGTTTAATTATTCCAGCTGCTGTGAGAAAAGGCTATAAATGATCCGCTACCAGCAGCATCTTCACATGCCATATAGCCTACTAGCTGGGACTCGTTCTTTATGTAAACAGACGTGACGTATTTACGCAAAGACGAACGGCGGCATGCTCGAATTTCCCGCAGAAACCTACCAGTACCACTCAAATTAGAAAACATTGCAAGCCAGGTGTTTTCATCAAATTGCTATTGCCTAGGTTAGTATGATGTTTTGTGTGGTTTCTATTTCCAAACATGTTCTAGATTGCTTATTGGCTCAAGTTAGAGTGATCTAGGCTATGGGGGTTTTTTTGGCTGTTTTCTTTAGCCAGGCGAAAAACATCATACATAATGGATACATTTGTACGATGTATCACTCATAGGAAAAGATGAAAAATTTCGACACGTTTTCATTTAGTAAAAGAACCGAAAGACGTTCTAATAAATAAAACAGTCAACTAAACAAACGCAGATAAAAGCACTAGACAAGGTTTAGTTTGCATCACATAAAACACAGACGTCGTTAGAGGCATAAATTATGAATATTCGGGAATGAGAGCGGCGCTGGTCTCTGCCCGCTTTCATTGACGGTTTTCAGGGAGCGTTATTTATCTTGGGAACCAGGCCGAGCCGGAGCGTGTGATCAGGAAGAGAGCGGGAGCTTGATTGATGTGTGTTTATGGGGAAATGAGTGATGCAGAGAAACACACCACAATGTATTATAGACAGCGCTGACAGCTGTATAATTTTGTTATTATACACTCTTGCGCGAGAGCGAGCGAGATCTCTCCGTCAGCGTGACCCTTTGATCCGATTCGACGACACAGTGTCATTACATGCGCCTGCTGTCAGAGCGGGGAAAACAGCGAACAGACGCGCGCTCAAGTGCTCCAGCGGGGGTTTCTTATTTCACTTAAAAGAAATCCATCTTCTTCCTAATATTAATACATTTTAAATAATTAAATGTGTAAAAGTCATGAGTAAATACAAAAAATATATCTGAATATATAACACACATATATATAGGCCTATTAAATATAAATATCACTTAATTCTCACAAATTGTTTATCATTTATTTAAATGTTTAAATAAATGTAATATATTTATACATTTTTGCAATTTCAAATTTATAAGTGGATATAAATATATATATATATATATATGAAGTGAATATAAATATATATATATACATACACTACCTTTCAAAAGTTTGAGATCGGTACGATTTTTAATGTTTTTAAAAGAAGTTTCGTCTGCTAACCAAGACTGCATTTATTTAATTAAAAATACAGTAAAAACAGGAATATTTTGAAATATCATTACAATTTAAAATAACTGTTTTCTATTTGAATATATTTTACAAAGTAATTTATTCCTGTGATGGTAAAGTTGAATTTTCAGCATCATTACTCCAGTCTTCAGTGTCACACGATTCTTCAGAAATCATTCTAATATGCTGATCTGCTGCTCAAGAAACATTTCTGATTATTATCAATGTTGAAAACAGTTGTGTACTTTTTTTTTCAGGATTCCTTGATTAATAAAAAGTTCAAAAGAACAGCATTTATCTGAAATACAAAGCTTTTGTAGCATTATACACTACCGTTCAAAAGTTTGGGGACAGTAAGAATTTTTATTTAAATTTTTTTGAAAAGAAATGAAAGAAATGAATACTTTAATTCAACAGGGATGCATTAAATCATTCAAAAGTGACAGTAAAGACATTTATAACGTTACAAAAGATTATATTTCAAATAAATGCTGTTCTTTTGAACTTTCTATTCATCAAAGAATCCTGAAAAAAACTGTTTTCAACATTGATAATAATCAGAAATGTTTCTTGAGCAGCAGATCAGCATATTAGAATGATTTCTGAAGAATCATGTGACACTGAAGACTGGAGTAATGATGCTGAAAATTCAACTTTACCATCACAGGAATAAATTACTTTGTAAAATATATTCAAATAGAAAACAGTTATTTTAAATTGTAATAATATTTCAAAATATTCCTGTTTTTACTGTATTTTTAATAAAATAAATGCAGTTTTGGTTAGCAGACGAAACTTCTTTTAAAAACATAAAAAATCGTACCGATCCCAAACTTTTAAATGGTAGTGTATATATATATCACATTATTTATATATATATATATGTACTATTTAGATATAAATTATTTCACTAAATCTGTTTTTCTGTTCAGAATCAAAGATTCAGCTGTGATGTCACATCCTGTCTGTCTTACAGTTTCTGCGCCGACACACACACACACACACACCAGACCGCATCCTCTGTGTCTCCTTTTTACTGACTCCACAGACTCAGGCAGCTCAGAGAAACCTCAAGCTCACCTTACGCACACACACACACACACACACACACACACACACACTGCATCTGCCACACTTCCACCACTCTCATCTGTACAGATATCACACACATTCAAACTCTCACCTCACACACACACATACACACACACACACACACACACCCTGGTGTTACACAGATGCTGGTCTGATTGTTCTCCAGAGGCCTCGCCACATGCTGACTGAATTCAAACCAAAGTGTCTTGTTTTCTGTCTTGTTTTTGTTTCATAGTGCAGACTTTCCACTGACATTAACTGTTTTCTATATTTGCTATACCCTAAACCCTAAAACTGGCTTGTACAAAAACCTTTTTGTATTTTTAAATATATATCAAATAAAATTTTTTATTTAATATAAGGTTTTATTAATATTTTTAATAAAAATGTTATATATATTAAAAATATAGTTGCAAACAGCAAAACCTGAACACACACAAACAAACTTCATAACTGTTTTAATTTGTTAAACATTTACTATTTTGTTTCTCAGAGCTGCATCAAATATAAGCTGACATCAGATCAGTTCATTCATTGCCTGAGGTCAAAGGTTACAGGCAGGCTTGTGAACAATAACCCTGATTCAGCTCATTAGAAGTGTTGCAAATTTGCTTTTAAGACAACTGTGGTTTGTGTACTCACACTCAGGACTGAAAAAGTACCCTTAATTCCTGTCACTCTGTCACATGACTTGTGTTTACTATAAGTATAAAATCAGAATCCGTTTTAATATGGGCCATGAACTGCATTTTCAGATTATTTTCATGCTACTAAGAGAAACAATGTGAAGTTGACCGTTTAGTCAGTGGCTAGTGTTAGGATCTTTTGGAAGTTAAAGGGTTAGTTCACCCAAAAATGAAAATGCTGTCATTAATTACTCATCCTCATGTCGTTCCACACCCGTAAAGACCTTCGTTCATCTTCGGAACACAAATTAAGATATTTTTGATGAAATCCGATGGCTCAGTGAGGCCTCCATTGCCAGCAAGATAATTTACACTTTCAGATGCCCAGAAAGCTACTAAAGACATATTTAAAACAGTTCATGTGAGTACAGTTGTTCAACCTGATTCGAAACAAAAGATTCGTAAAGCTTCGAAGCAGTGTTTTGAAATCGCCCATTACTATTTTATCAAAAATATCTTAAAGGATTAGTCCACTTTTAAATACACTTTTCCCGATAAATTTACTCACCCCCATGTCATCCAAGATGTTCATGTCTTTCTTTCGTCAGTCGAAAAGAAATGAAGGTTTTTGAGGAAAACATTCCAGGATTATTCTTCTTATAGTGGATTTCAATGGCTACCAACAGGTTGAAGGTCAAAATTACAGTTTCAGTGCTTTATTAACCGTTTATGCTTTATAAACAAAATATCGCCTTGAATGTACTTACGGAACGAACGCGGCGCCAGTTTCGTTTTTTTCCGTAAGTAGAATAGGGAAGGCGTAGGACATTCAGCGTAAGCGTTATGAAGAATGCGGAAGCGGAAAGTACGTTCAAGGCGATATTTTGTTTATAAAGCATAAACGGTTGTATTTTTTTCCGAAAATGACCGATCGTTTCGCTAGATAAGACCCTTATTACTCATCTGGTATCGTTTAAAGCTCTTGAAGCTGCACTGAAACTGTAATTTTGACCTTCAACCTGTTGGTAGCCATTGAAATCCACTATAAGGAGAATAATCCTGGAATGTTTTCCTGAAAAACCTTCATTTCTTTTCGACTGATGAAAGAAAGACATGAACATCTTGGATGACATGGGGGTGAGTAAATTTATCAGGAAAAGTGTATTTAAAAGTGGACTAATCCTTTAATTGTGTTCCGAAGATGAACGAAGGTCTTACGGGTCTCGCTAACGTGCCAGTGGGCGGGGCCAAAGATGCGATTACTTAGAGGTAAGCGTTGATCTGATCTGAGGCAGCTGCACTATTACATCATAATGTGACAAAATCCGAAACATCTTTGGATCTTTTGGAACAAGGAAGTTTTGAGTTCTGAAACTTACAGGATGTTTTTACAGTACAATGACGTCTTACATGTCAAAAGATCAATGAAAATTAGATTTCTCGGCTCATGAACCCTTTAAATGGTTAATCTTAACATCAAAACAAAGAGGTAATGTGTAAAGCTTTAAACATTGTTGTCATTATTCTTACACAACAGGTGTTAATCTTTAAAAGAGGAAATATTATACATTTATAATGTTATCAAGGTTGCATGCGTAATTTAGTTGTATTGTTTTGTTTTTTATGACCATATTTAACACTTTCTTCGATCCTCATTGTGAGGCTATTTGTGTCACTTTATACCTTCAAGACTTGCAGGCTATGTAAATGAGCTCCGTAACCAGCATAACACAGACTCATCAGTTGCTAAATACTAAATATGTGTTATGCAAACAGGGTCCAACATCCATTATGCTTGTTTTTGCAAGTTAGTTTCAATGTTCAGGCTGGACTGGAGTGGAAGTTTTGTGTTAAACGTTGTCTACATGGTTTGAACTAAGCGTTTTCCATTATATGACCTCATCGTAACCTTTCTGTGCACTTGTGGTTATTAAAGAGTTAAAAACCTGTCTGTGACCTTTTCACACCCCTTCTGCATGTTCATGCAAATGTCTGTGTGCGTGCGTGACACTGTCGATCCAGACTGCTGATTGTGTATTTAAAGCCCGCAGGGTCTCTTGTAATAACACAATGAAGACATGGACAACATAACGTCATACACGTGAATAGAATACAGAGCATAGTTTTGCTCAGCCTAAATGTGCTCTGCATTGATTGATTCAATATTTTCAGCATTATTAGTGTTTGATTAATTGTTTTATTTGACAAGATTTCAATTGAGTCGCAATAAGCGTACATAAATCACGCACAACTCAGCGAGTCATCGAGGTCGCCAAAGAGAAACTAGACGACGTAACATAATCAGGACAGAAGCGGACTGTAAACACACGCTTATCTATTGCTTTGCTTTGAAACTTTAATAGACCTGAAAAAAGCGCAGGTGTTCACAGGATACTTGTTTTATAGGGGAAACCGCCTGATGAAATGCCTATAACAGGTTTTTGATGGCAATTTCCGTACTGCAAGAAAGCATGTTTACCTGCGGGCAACGATGGTAAAAATGTTCAATAGCTTTTTGTAGTCAAGACTTATGATTGTGACTAAAGAAACTGACGTTCAAAAATAAACCCACCTTGAAGAATAGGCCTATTCACTGGAGTAAAAGTGTGCTAACTTGCCCCGGACTCCTATAGTCTCTCAGTCCTCCTCCCCTTTTTCTTTATTTACCAACAGTAGCTAACATATTACACATAACCACTTGTATTTTTTGAAGGAGATGAAAACATGTTTTCGCTGAACTGCTGACGTGAAATGGTGTCGAAATTTCACAGTGTTCTTGAAGCGCGGGAAATCCACAAGATGTTTGCACTGTCAACAATGTCAAGCATTCGCATGGAGACGGATGCAAGAAACGGTTTGTAAATGACTCTGAAAGAGGTAGCCTATATTCCAATTTAAAAGTTATAGGCTACTCAGTTTAACCCTTAGCAAGACATTTAAAGTGCTCAATAGATAGGCCTAACAATCTTCAGACATATAAAGTCAGTCATAAGCTTGCAGAAGATCAGTAACAAATCGTGTTTATTGCTCACTAAATGGTCTAACAAAGCTATAAACAATACTAAAGCAATAATCCCAGGAGCTATATAATGATTTTACCTCATTTACTCGCAATAAACAGTTCCACCAGGTGATAGGTTGGATAGTTTATGATTATCATAACTAATATCGTCACATTTTACAAATACGAAAACAAATTTACGTGAAGCTAACCCAGTCAGATTTTGTGACTATATATTGTAGCCTATGACTCATACATATATTATTGTACTTAGTGTGTATAGGCTATATATATATATATATACACACACACACACACACACAGGGGCGGACTTAACCAATAAGCGAGGTAAGCAGCCGCTTAGGGCCCCGGGGAATTAGGGGGCCCCCGACAAATACCAAGAAGCCCATATAAATAATTTAATATATATTTTCTAGACTATTTTAAGTCGTAAAGTGAGCAGGATATATTAAAATGTAGCGCGTGGATTCGGCAGGCATGTATGCATGATACAAAGCGGGGCAGTCGGTCTCAGAGCCCTCCCCAGCTCTACAGTGCCACACAAACTTCTAATGTAAATCTGTGGTAAACAGTGGAACTGCAGCGCCCTCTCAGAGCCATTTGGGCAGATTTCTGGCTTATTTCCACGTGACGTTACCTCACGTAAACCTCGCTCCAGACCAAGACCATATCAGTCCGTGTCTGCATCAGGTCAGTAACTAGATGGCATGTCTGTTTTTTGTTTTTCTGAGAATAGACATATGACTGTTTTCTTCACTGGAATTTTACATAACTTGTAATATTCTAAAACAACATTCTGACGCAATAAATACTACATTAAAGGCACAATATGTAAGAATTTTGCAGTAAAATATCCAAAAACCACTAGGCCAGTTTTATGTATTTTGTTCACTTGAGTACTTGCAGCATCCCAAATGTTTGCAACTATTTAAATCGTGAGAAAATTGCAATTTTTTTTTCACAAGTCACCGCTTTTTGTAATGCCTATGTCATACCCATGTCATTTTACACATTTGTGTCCTGATATGTCACAAAAGCACACACACACACACACACACACACAGGTTTGTTTTGCTATCTTAGTGGGGACTCTCCATAGGCGTAATGGTTTTTATACTGTACAAACTGTATTTTCTATCCCCCTACACTACCCCTATCCCTAAACCTAACCATCACAGGAAACATTCTGCATTTTTACATTTTCAAAAAAACATCATTTAGTATGTTTATTAATCCATTTCCCTCGTGGGGACCGCTGGCTGGGCCCCACGATGTAGGTGATCTCAGGTTTTTATTACACACACACACACACACACATAATAAGTTTGGCAGAAAGAAAAATGGAAAACATCAGGCTAATGAAAACGTAGGCTACATAGGATGAGGAGCCCATACTAGCGTTAAATCTAAAACAAAAATGAAAAACCAAATAAAAAATGTTCACGTATACATCATTTTTAAGTTATTTATCCTTTTTTTTAATTTTAATATAGGCCTATCTCTCTCTCTTTTTATGAATATATATATATATATATATATAGAGCTGGTGTTTCTGTACATCTGATAACAGATGTGAATGTCCTCTCCAGATGATCACTCGCTGTATGCGTGCACTCACGCTCTGTCATCACACTTCTATATTTAGAGTCATAAACTGAGAGGGAATGCTCTAGTGCTAAAATAAGGGAACATGCAGACCCAGAATGGCAATCAGGAGAATTCCCGGTGGCCAGCTATAGTCTTGGCAGACTCTTGTTTTTCAAATCACCTGTTTACTCGACGTCTGTGATGTTATAGCTACTGATTTTGGTTCTTGTCCTAAACACTTCATGCTCCTAAATAAAGCTGATCACTGTCACTCTAACACACAAACAGCTCAAACACATATCAAATATCACACATGTTGATCTTCTAGCTGTACTGAGCTAATAAACAACAACACTGAGAGAACAGGCAACAGCTTTTCTTAAGAACAAACAACAACCTTCTAAGAACTTATAAACAACTTACCTTCACAGATAAATTCAAAGATGCTTATAGTCGTTCACTCAACAGTCAGACACACACACAACATCTCTTATAACAGCAACAACATTTAATCTGGAAAATGTCAATTAATGAACTTAAAATAAAAGATGTATCAGTCTCATACACAAACATCTCAAGTACAAATATAACACGCACATGTACATGTTCTCACTGTACAGAACTAGTAAACAACAACAATCTTGAAAGAACAAACAACAACATTTAAAGAATAACAAAGAACAAACTACAGTATTTAAAGAAAAATATATCTAAAGAGAAAAAAAAATTGTAAAAGAGATCAGTGGGACTTCCTGGTAAAAAAAACAAAACATTTAAAGAACAAACTACAACATTTAAAGAGATAGTTCACCCAAAAATGAAGATATTTAGAAAAATATGGTTAACAAAGTCAATGTGTTTTTTTTCATCCCCCAACTCTTAATGCATCGTGTTTCCTTCTGGAGCATCAGTGAATGTTTGAACCTTTTTTAATAGTTGTGTTTGAGTCCATCAATTGTCCTCAGTGTGAAAAGATGGATCTCAAAATCATACAGTCACTGCTGGAAAGAGTTCAAAAAATGCTTAAAAACTGAAGAACCTGCAGGACCTAATGGATTTTTCTGAAGAACAGAGTTCAGTTTAACTGCACAGAACAAACAAGAGACTCGTGAACAACCATCACAAAACAAAAAAACAGTCATAGATCATCCAGGTAACCACACACAGTATTAAGAACCAGTGGTTCACATACTTATGAATGGGGCCATTTGAATAAATTCAGCTTTTTTTTTTATTGTGGATTATATGTACAAATCTTTTATGTAAAATATCTTACTCAGGACAGTAAACAAAACATAACATGCATTTTGTATGATCTCACTTATTTTGTTAAAATTTTTCACATTTTCACAGATTCTGCAAGTGGTTCACATACTTTTTCTTACAACTGTATATTGTTTTTATATGAATATTGTTAGTAGTTTTTATTTATCACTTTTTCAATAATAATTTTAAAACAAAACGGGATATCTTCACTGCAAGTCAGATTTAGCTCACTTCTGGGAACTATTTTATCCCCAAAGTGTAGCTGCGTAAATCTACACACATCATAACACTTCAACACTGCATGCTAACTGATATATCAGAGGCCGTCCCTGTAGTCTGTAGCTAACAATAACCTAGCCCTGTGAGGACACACACACACACACACAGAGAGAGAGAGAGAGAGGACATCTACACACATGCACACAGTCTGCATGCACTGTTCATGCTCTCTAATAACAGCCTAAGGCTGCTGGGAAGTTCTAGTAACAGCAGTACTGTTTATAACTGTTTCGATTAAGCCTAAACCTGATGCGGGTCTTTGACCCAGTGTTTGTGTGCAGACACACATGCAGGCCCCGTATAAGGTACAGTTTTACAGTGAGGCGCCTCTATTAGGGAAGTGGGAGTCTAAAAGTCAAAGATACATGTGGCCATAATTTGTTTTATTAGTACAATAATAATAAATCAAATAATATATATGGATGCCAAAAAAGAGCTCACTTGACTTGATATCCAAGGTAATAAAAGGCAAATTGTACATTCCGACTTTTGTTTTCGGGTGCGGTACCTCGGTGCACACCTAACATCTGAAAACATCTTTCATACCAAACAACAGATACAAGTTTTCATACAACTTTTCTCAAATTGTCACTTAAATACAAACAGTACATTTTGTACGAAGTCAAGCCTCTTTTTTCAGATCGTTCCAGTAAACACAACGCCGTGTCTCCCTATGGCATGTAACAGGACCGCTGTCGGATCTATTTATACACCGAGGATAGACTCGGAGTGAGTCAGAAAAAAATCCCCCCGTCTCTGTCTCAGGCTCGCACAAATCTTTCCGTCAGCATGGCTGCGGAAAAGCCGCTGAGCTTCTCAAAAGAGTGTGACATCGGCGCGTCCAGTCAGGGACGATTGGAGACGGAGGGATGAGTGATGGATCAAGGGAAGAAAGGAAGTGCGGAGAGATTGAGCCAGACCGCAAACCCAGAGGGAGAAAAGCACCGGGGCTCAGGGCTCCCTCGCTCTAATTGAGTTATAAAATATGAGTTTTACCCACCGCAGCCGCTTATGTAAGAGAGAGAAGAATATGTAGACAACGCCCTTAAAATACTAAGGGGATGGATGGATGGATAGATTTTTACAGCAGATGAAAGATAAAAACATTGACAGCCAATCAGAATCAGGCATTTAAAGCGGTATGATGTAACAAACCGAACGAACTAGCATTGTTGGGGATGCTAATATAGGCCTATTTATTTATACTATACCCTGATATATTCTTTTTCGTTCTTCGCTTAGGGTTAAAAAAAATTCGGAATATCTGACCAGTAAAAAACTGTTAGCGAACATCCCGACGCCACCCACACTGCTGAGATGAATCTGTAAAAATGTGCTGCACACTTTCCTTTAAACAACAAAATTACACAACAAAAATGACAGTGGTGAGAAAACAGCAGTGGTGAAAGCATCTGATTATGATGCGGATATGTTTGCACAAGCTCTGCAATTGGGCTCTCCAGTCAAGCCATGTTTATTTATAGGCTATACCACACTTTAAAGCAATACAAACTAAACATTAAAAACTGTGTCCGTGTGTCTTTCAATTAGAATAACAACTTCATTTTCTACTATAAAGCAGCTCTCCAGTGTGTTCATGTTTTTACTTGCGGATGTCTGACCTTGATGGACTGAACAGAAGAAATGAACCAAGATTTCCATATTAAAGAAGGCGGAGTCTCAGAGTCACACCCATCTATTACACAATCGCCATGAAATAATGGTATTTCGAAGGTGTTTGCCAGCTGGAGTGAACTTTTTAATGAAAAGTTCGCTTTGGCAAGCTGTTTTGAACTCCAAACGAACTTCGTTTTGGCCTGGTTTTGTTCGAAATGACGTCACACCAGTTCGTTCTTCGATTTCGCTTGAAGAATATCAAAGACTTTATAGTTATCATTTGGTTTGAACGGACCTTAATTGTTGCTTTTTAGCTCTGCTGGTTGATTTCACATGTGTTTCTGAAGTCGTATCATGGCCTTTGATCCGAAACACCCCACGAACTGTTGAACAGCAAACGGCTCAGTCACACTGACCTTTACATGCTCGATAAGGAACCGGCAGTGGCCACACGTGTCCGATAAATGTGTGTGTGTGTGTGTGTGTGTGTGAAATTAACCTTTGCACACTATTCAAGTCACACATTCACTGATGCACAGTCATAAAACAAGACAGGGAGAGAGAGCGATTGCTCCTGTTTTTGTGGAGATAATAAGCAGAGGTGAAGTAATCTCCCCCAGTTTCCAGTAATTATGCCGTTGACCTGGTGGCAGTAAAACCTGATTTATACTTTCAGTAAATACTGTGTTCTTGGCATTCAGTGCAGCAAGGTGTTCCTCCTGTAATTAATTCAGCTAAAAATGCAAAAAGTCATTCAAAAATTATTCAATACTGAGGAAGTTTTGCAATTAACAGAAATCAACAGGCCTATTAAAAAATATACTAAACATTTATACTGTACAGATAGACAGACGGACAGACGGACGGACGGACAGATAGACCAGAAATCGACAGGCCTATTTTTATATACTGTATATATATATATTTATTTATTAGACATAAT
>RJVU01000282.1:1912631-1948054 GCA_003731715.1 Anabarilius grahami | reverse complement strand
AATAATGTATAATCAGTACATTATCGTTATTATTATTAAATAAATAAATAATTAATTAGTTTTATAGTGTACTACAAATTGCTCAAACTTCAGTACTGCTTGTTAGCATCGCTGTTGTTTTCTAGAAGTCTCAGCTGCACAAACAGGCATACATAAACACTCTGGGACTCTTGCAATGTCTTAAAAACACACACACGCACCGTCATGTGATGTATACAAGGAGTTTGCTGGGGTAGACTGAGCATGCTTTCGCAACAACAGCATGCTATGGCATCAGCTGTATTCGAGCCTTGTGTGTGTGTGTGTGTGTATGTATGTTTTGCACTGCCAGTTAACAGCTTGTTTTTGTGTGCTGCCTTTACCAGCTATGTTTAATCTATCTACATCTATGTGTAGATATAGTGTGTGTTTTGTCTGTACAAAGACCTTTAAAGGTACAAATTAAACTGGCAAAAAAATAGCACTTATCTGGTGCATTATTACACAAAATGATGCACTGTTGTTGTATAAATACACCTCTTAGATGCAGTAAAATCACAGTTTTTTATTGTTGTAACACATTGGAGATGTACATAAAGTTTTGATTACATAGTAAGAAAAAGTCCTGTCAAATGTGTTGTGTAATCTGATAAGCCATGTCAGCACCATACAGGTCAATACGCGTCATATTAATGTGCTGTCAGGGAAAGTTGGCGTGAAGTTGACAGTAATAACAGAGCCCGAACTTGACACAAAGATGTGGGTGTGTTTGGCACCATGGCGACACGCCCACCAATTATCTCCACAGAAACCAAGAGCACAAAGAGAAAGAGCGTTAATTGAGATGAGAATATATACTGTGTATATACACCGATCAGGCATAGCATTATGACCACCTTCCTAATATTGTGTTGGTCCCACTTTTGCTGCCAAAACAGCTCTGACTCGTCGAGGCATGGTATCCACTAGACCCCTGAAGGTGTGCTTTGGTATCTGGCACCAAGATGTTAGCAGCAGATCCTTTAAGTCCTGTAAGTTGCGAGGTGGAGCCTCCATGGATCGGACTTGTTTGTTCAGCACATCCCACAGATGCTCAATTGGATTGAGATCTGGGGAATTTGGAGGCCAAGTCAACACCTCAAACTCATTGTGGCAGGGCACATTATCCTGCTGAAAAAGGCCACAGCCACCAGGGAATACCGTTTCCATGAAAGGGTGTACATGGTCTGCAACAATGTTTAGGCAGGTGCTACGTGTCAAAGTAACATCCACATGGATGGCAGGACCCAAGGTTTCCCAGCAGAACATTGCCTAAAGCATCACACTGCCTTTGCCGGCTTTCCTTCTTCCCATAGTGCACCTGGTGCCCAGGTAAGCGACGCACACACACCCGGCCATCCACGTGATGTAAAAGAAAATGTGATTCATCAGACCAGGCCCACCATTGCTCGGTGGTCCAGCACTGATGCTCACTGCCCATTGTTGGTGCTTTCGGCGGTGGACAGGGGTCAGCATGGGCACCCTGACTGGTCTGTGTCTATGCAGCTCCATACGCAACAAACTGCGATGCACTGTGTATTCTGACACCTTTCTATCAGAACCAGCATTAACTTCTTGAGCAATTTGAGCTACAGGTGCTCGTCTGTTGGATCGGACCACACAGGCCAGCCTTCTCTCCCCACGTGCATCAATGAGCCTTGGCCGCCCATCTGAGCCAAACAAGTTTGTCTTAGTCTCATCTGACCACAGGACATGGTTCCAGTAATTCATGCTCTTGGACAGGTTGTCTTCAGCAAACTGTTTGCAGGCTTTCTTGTGAGCCAGCTTCAGAAGAGGCTTCCTTCTGCGTCGACGGCCATGCAAACTGACTTGTTGCAGTGTGCGGCATATGGTCTGACAAGCTGACCTTCCGAATCTGCAACCTCTAAACCAATGCTGGCAGCACTCATGCATCTGTTTTTTGAAGCCAGCTTCTGCACCTGATGCACAGGTCTCAACTTCTTTGATTCAACTTCTTTGGCCTGTTCCGAGTGGAACCCGTCTTGGAAAACCCCTGTATGACCCTGGCCACTGTATTGTAACTCAGTTTCAGGGTGTTACCGATCTTCTTATAGCCTAGGCCATCTTTGTGGAGAGCAACAATTCTAATTCTCAAATCCTCAGAGAGTTCTTTGCCATGAGGTGCCATGTTGAACATCCAGTGGTCAGTATAAGAGAACTCAAAGTACCAAATTTTAATTGCTCTAATACAAGATACACTAATTTGTATGGTCCTGTCAAACAGACAAAAACACGAACATGATTAATAGGACATGTGGCTTTGCATGTGGTTTGTGGTTTAACAACATACAACTGTTATCACTTAGGGTGTACTCACTTTTGTTGCCAGTTATTTTTACAATAATGGCTGTATGTTAAGTTATTTTCAGAGGAAGGTAAATCTATACTGCTATACAAGCAGCACATTGATTACTCTAAAATATATCCAAGTTTCATTTCTATAGTATTGTCCCTTGAGAAGATATACTAAAATATTTGCTGAAATATGAGGGGTGTACTCACTTTTGTGAGATACTGTATATATAATATTGGGCTGTCAAATCTAATAAAATCTAGTAAATATATATGTGTGTGTATATGTTACATACCCATGTACATGCATACATACCCACACACATACATTTATAAACTTTTATGTTAGATGCGATTAATAAATTTTAAAAAAAATATATATATAATTTAAATACTTTATTATTTTATTTATTTATTTCCCTGGCAATAACTGGATGGCACTCACTATTTTCAAAAAGTAGTGTAAAAGGAGTGTATGCTATCAGTCAGTGATGATTTACTGGCATTTTGACTTTTGTTCCTCTGGAGCCCAATGTCGTTTGTCATCATCTAGTGTGTGCATTTTGCCCCGTTGCTTTCTTTGTTTCCTCACTATTGTTGAGCCGAGCGAGCGAGTATTTGCACGCGCTGTCATGGTGAAGGCCGTGCGTGTCTGTTTGTGCTGCTTATGAAAACAAATGAGAGAGAAAACAAAACAAAAATGGCAGCACACACAAACACACACCTGTGCACTATATGCTAAACAGAATTACACAGGAAAACAAGTTCACAAAACGTGCATGTCTTCCACAGACAATACACACAAGTTAACTACGCAAACACGCAACATTACCTAGAAAAATATGCTCACCGTCCCACACACACACACACAGCTCTGAAAACAGCATGAGTGTGCACCCAAATGGGCTATTAACTATTGCGCTGTAACCACGGCGACCGGAGAGCTCAACGTAACATGATCTATTATCGACTGCCAGGAGACGCAGAGAAAAAAGCATGCCTGTCGCACTCGCTGTCTTTGTGTTTATAGAACTCTGTTGCAACTTTTAAACGCCTGTCTGTCTCTCTGTCTGTTTCTCTCTTTTTGTCACTTTCGGTCTCTGCCAGGCTCTTTGTATTTATTTTTCTTTATCTTTCTATGCCTGCCTGTCTCTCTCTCTCTGCCTGTCTGCCTCTATCAGTCACTATCTCTTTTTCTCTCTCTTTCTAAGCTTGTCTCTCTGTCTGTCTTTCTTCCTGTTTCTCGAAATATCTCTCTCTCAGGCCCTGTTTCCACCTGGTATTAAGACGTGTTTTGGTCGATCAGATCACAAGTGGACGACGCTAAATACAGGTGTAAACAGGGTGTAAAATGTTTTGAGCTTGTCCACTTCCAGAGGTAGTCGAAAACGCATTCGACCGGATTGCTTTCAAAGTGTAGACGTGTTCGAACAGCCAACAGACCTAATGAGTATATATTATGGGAAGCGTGCTTCGGCTTAAGACCCAAGTTTGGTTTGAAGACGAAAAATGTACCAAGCACAATGTTCTCTCACCATTCCTGATTTCGAACACAAACTCACTGCATTCAGCCAGGCTCGCGGCTGTCAGAGCAGAAACGAAAGCTGCTGCTCTCCGTGTGTTTTTCCATTGTCTCCGTGTTCATATGTAAATTGTGCAAGCTTATTTCGTCCAATAGATCGAAAGATCTGAAAAAATGTATACATTTCCCCACCCATAGACCCTCCCCTCAAAGATATCAGGACAGAAGTGGTCGAAAGTGGACAAAAGAGACGGATTAAAACACTAGGTGTAAACGGGTATTCAGATTGTCCTTCTGTCAGTCTATGCCTGTCTCTCTCCCTGTCTGTCTGTCTGCCTCTATTGGTCTCTTTCCTTTTCTGTTTCTCTTTCTGTCTGTCTCTCAGCTTGTACATCTGTCAGTTTATGTCCTTCTCTTTTCCCTTTATTTCACTGTCTGTCTCTCTCAGCTTTTCTTTCCTTATATCTTTCACCCTCTCTGCCTGTCTTTCTCTCACATTCTGGTTCTTGGCCTGTCTTTCTGTCTGTCTTTATTTCCGTTTCTCTCCCTGTCTGTCTCTCAGCTTGTCTTATCTGTCAGTTTATGCCTGTCTGTCTCATTCCTCTGTCTGTCAGTCTCTCTTTCAGCTTTTCTTTCTCTCTTCTGTCTCTCTCCCTTTCTGCCTGTTTCGGTCTAGCCACTTGTCTCACTCTCTCTCTCTCTCTCTCTCTCTCTCTCAGCCGGTCTCTCTCAGGCTCTCTGATTGGTGTCATTCCAGGGATAATGTAGGAAGAATCTGACCTAGATACACGCACACGCAGGCCAGATTAGCGGACATGACGTTATATGCACTATACCCTCAGATTAGCACGCTAACAGCCTCCTACAGCCAACTCAACTCAACCACACACACACATACTATCTGTTTATTTTACTGTTACCGATGCACCACAAGGTGAATTAATAAGACCGTTTGGAGATCCAATCAGAGCAGGAAGAAATTAGCCTTTAGCCTCTACCAGTATTTATTTAATTGCTAATAGCTTTAGCATAAAAGCAACTTGTTGTGCAATGCTTTAAATCATCCGATTTGCTAATTTCTTATTAGCGACCAACCACAGAGCGGTAAACAAACCTTTAATTGGAGTTTTGGACAAAATGGCTATACAAAACAACAGAAAGAGAAATAATTTTGCATTCTTTTTAGCATTTGTTTTCACAGTGGCACTGAGGAATAAATGTCCCTGCACAACACTGTCAGATATCAGAAACATCAACATCTGAGCCATATTTAA
Organism: Anabarilius grahami; assembly: GCA_003731715.1. NCBI lineage: Eukaryota > Metazoa > Chordata > Actinopteri > Cypriniformes > Xenocyprididae > Anabarilius > Anabarilius grahami. The sequence continues at coordinate 1,942,927 of RJVU01000282.1, read as the reverse complement.
GCTATACACAGACATCTGTGGGAAACACAGGTTGCGTTAGGACAGGGTGAAGGGTTAAGAACCTTAGCTCGCCTCTCGTCTCATATCATCTCTCCTCCTCTCATCTAATCTCACGCCCCGCATCTCGTCTTTCTCTCTCTCTCTCTCCACTGAATTGATTAGCATTCATCCTGATGCGCTGCTCTTCCGTGGAGAGCTGATGGCGTGCTGATAAATGGTCGGGGGGAGAGAGGGCGTCGCTCTCGAACGGACTCGCTGACATCCTGCATTAACCAATCAATAACTAGACACAGGGGACGGGGGGAGCCCAGCTCGCCCAATCATTTGCATCGGCCCGTCTGCTATAAAGGAGATGGAAAGGAGAAAGAAAGCAGTTTGAGAGCCTGTGCAGCGGGCGAGAGCAGAATGCTTTCGTAGGCGTTAAAGAGGGAGAGAAAGCCGCAAGGGCAGCGGTTATTTTATCACAGCAGTTCTTCATTTTCACAGCGGTTCAGCACAGCCAGAGGCACCGAAACCCAATCTAACACAAACACACGCACATTTATCTAGCTGTCTACATGGGGACTGCCCATTGACTTCTATTGTTTTTACATTAAGCTAATTATAATTACCATAGGTTAACACAGCACTCATACACACATTTCAGCATTTTTAGAAACTAATACTTTCAATTAGCTAAATCTTTTAAGATTTGGCGATGTTTGGTAATATGATGGTACTACCATGGTGTTTTCTGGATTATCATGTAAATACCACAATTTATGTATATGGTAATCATGGTATATTTCAAAGTACCATAGTATTACCATCTGATACCATCACTGCATGGTATCACCACAGTGCTTCTTCTAAGGGTATCTAAAGGAAAATCACTTCCCATGGTACCATAGTATAGCATTAAATTTACAAAAAGAAGCACTGTATGTAATAGCATGGTAATGTCCAAAATACCATGGTAGTAGTATGGTACTTCACAGAATACCATGGTATTCTCATAGTATTTACTTTGTAAAGTATCAAAACATTGTAATAGCATGGAAAATGTCTAACAAAAACATGGTAGTATCATAACACTTTTGTATGTGGTGAGAAGATAGTAATGTTGAATACTTTTGAATATTTTTGGAAATTTCACAGTATTACCGTATTTACTACATTAATACCATAGTATTATAGCCTATGTTCCATACCCTATATAACACCACAGTATTATATATATATATTTGAAAACCGTGGTATTTTTTGATATGCCTTTTCACAGAATACCATGCTATTTCCATAGTATTTAGGCCTACTAAACTACTTAGAAAAATACCGTAGTATTACCGCGATAAACGTTTGAAAACCACGATAATACAATTCTACTTTATGTATGTGCTGCTGAGTGAGGCTGATTAAAACAAGCACATAGACGCTAATGTAAACTCAAAAGAATATACACACATAATAACAATACACAATAATATAGCCTATCCGTTAGCAGTCTGCGGGCTCTCAGCGTGCGCGCCCTCGCAACAAGGACGTCTAGAAAGGTCAGCTGCAGCATTAGATCGCGGCGGGGTGTGTGTTTGTGAGTGTCTGCAGCAAGGACGATCCCATTCATCTCTGCTCCGAGCCGCTAATGCTGCTGATGAGAGAAACCCAACCTCATAAACAAGGTATAAAAAACTCAGGGGAGCTAAAGCACGGGAATCCGATGATCGCACACACACTCTTTGTGCGCACACGAACGTGTGGCGGTAATGAGTCTGCGTGAGGCGGCAATCAGAATGTGCTGTGGAGTATTCCCCGCTCGCCGAGCTAAAGGGGTAATCAAAATTTAATTACGCAGAAAATGAAGGGCAAAACCCCACGATCCAGGACCACACGAACGACCGCTGATTGGTGGATGACAGATACGCGCTCGAGAGAGAGAGAGAGATGGAGAGAGAGACAGATAGAGAGAGCGGGAAATTAAATTCAAAGATAGTAATCGTCCTACATCGCTCTTGTCCCAAGATGACGTACTGTACCACAGGTTATTTGACTGCTAAGCACGGCTATCTTTGTGACAATCCTGTTACTCAAAACATATGTCCCGTCTAAACATGGAGTTGTAGGCTACTCTGTACAGTGATTTCAGAAAACTTTGAATATAGTGCACAAGTTATATGGACACTTATTATAGACCAGTGGTGAACACAGTACAAGTTAAATGAAATAATACTCCAATTAAAAGTACTCCTTTTCAAATTTTACCTATAGGCCTTTAGCTGAAAATATTAGCCTATGTATTATTCATTTTAAGACAAAATTAATTTTATTAAAAATAGTCATACATTATCAAAATATTATCATATATCATTTCAAGTTACTGACAATTCTTGTGAAAACAACCACAAAATACAATGGTAAATGTGGTCTTTGTGTCTTAAGCAAGAATATATAATGAGCTCTTAAAGGGATGTCATAATTTACTCACCCTCAAGTTGTTCCAAACCTGTATACATTTTTTTGTTCTGCTGAACACATAAGAAGATACTTTGAAGTGAAAATAGCATATTTTCTTAGCGATAGATGCAATTTACATGTCAAAGTATCAGTTCTTTGCAATAAGAGTAAGATGCTATCTATACTTTATATTGGCAGATCTCGTGCACCTCAGTGTTGTTGTATACAAAATGTATACAGGATGCAATAATATCATAGAGTGTAAATGATTATATTTATTAAAATTATTAAATGGATGCTGCCTTTTTGGGAGAATAAAAACCCTCCTTACACCTTCCCTTAACCATACACTGTAAAAAAACAAATTCTGTAGTTTTTACAAAATAATTTTGGCAGCTTTTTGTAAGAGAGACTTTTTTGTAAAAAATACAGAAAAACTGTAAACTCATTTACAGAACAAAGTGTACATTTTACAGTATAAAACTGTAATTTAACAAAATTTGAATGTAAACCAATAAATTCAACAATGCACACTAGCTACTACTAAAATCGGTTTTGTACCTTTTAACATATACTGACAACCACCATGATAATGCAGGTGGTAAAAGAGATAGACACATGAAAAATCAGAGTTCATCACAAGTAGCTTTTCCATGAGCTGAAGTATATACTAATATACAGAAGGTGCAAAGAGTCATTCATGCAAACGCAAAAAAAACACCATCATGGTAACCCACAATACTTAAATAATGCAATAAACATTCATTAAACAACAGAAGATGTAACATAAAACCCAAATGTACATAACTGATACATAACTGATAACAAAAACTATTAAGAAACATGATTATTTAAACAAAATACTTTCAAATGTGGAGTGTCACACAGGGAATTGTGGGAACATCAGTTTGCAGATTTTGACTGTAAATTACACATTGATTTAGTCTTTTTTACTTATAAAAATTGTAAAATTGAAAGCATTTTACTGTGAAAATTGCATAAATGTCTGGTAAGAGCTTTTACAGTTTTTCCCTGTATATAATACGGGAACTTACTGTTAACCTATTTACAATTTTTTTGTAGTGTACCCAATAAATACTTTTAAAGGGGCTATATGTAATATTTTCACTTTAATAAAGCATAAAAATACCCCAATATGTTTGCAGGTATTTAGGAAACATGCTAAGTTCACCTACTTGTTTCTCAGAAAAACAATGCTACAGCCAGACATTCTACTTTGAAAATGTGCGTTCCGAATGTCTGTCTTTGTTTTGGTCTGTGTGAAACCGCGTGCTGCCAGTTTATCCAATAGTATTTCGACATCACAGGTTGCCAGTTGGCGGAAAACACCGCGTATTGCAGCCATGGAAACCAGCAAACAAACTGGGTCAGAGAATCGCAGATTCTACCTGACCTAAAAGGCCTCTGCATCCATCTAAAAATCTCTATGAACGACAGCATATTAAAACACAGATAAATCAACTCATCAGCTTACAGTGTGTAAGTCTCCTCAGCTTTCATTGTCAATTGCGCTCCCTCTTGTTGCGTGTCCTCAAGCTGGCCATCCGTGTCTTTGAAGGAGGGGGCGGGGCAAACAATATTTTGAATTTGGACTGCAGTACCTATTTCGACCACTGGGTGACATTCCTACATGTAGCCCCTTTAATATTATTAAACACTCGTTCGCAGTTTATTTCCACGTTTAGCACATTATCTTTATTTTTATTGAAAATAAATGCGAGCTCGGCAAGAGGCGGATTCGAACACGTGTCGATTGTGTTAAAAGCCAAGTCTGTGAGCCTTACTCGCTACTGCTGCGCCACTGAAGACATTGAATTCCATGTGTCTTTTTTAAAACTTAAGTGGCCCAACCAGTCATTGGTGGGCGGAGCTAGTGTACATAGTGTTTGCCAACAAGGGATGCTATTTGCACTTAGTGTAAATAGACACTCCTTGTAGGCTATAACCTAAATATGAATTCCATTTATGATAAACAATACCAGTATACTCAACAATACTCATTATAGCACCTTACTTTTTGCCTCATCAAAAAAATTCTTAGCGGGAACTGCGGCAATCAGATCAGTTCAATTCATGAATGAAACATTGTGCCTTTTGAATCATTTAGTGCCATTGGTGAACCGACAGGTTCACTGAGAACTGCCTCTAAAGAATCATTCGTTAATGACTTCGACATCGTTATCGCATCTCGCAGTGGGTCTTAAGTTCTTCACTTTGAATTCGAATGAGGAAAGCCATGTTTTTTCTGACATAGAGCGGAATGAAAAGTAAGATATTGTGCAGGGAACCTTGAAGTAAAAGTTTTCTCTCAGATACTTGAACTTATATACAGTAAATGAGAAATACTTTGACAGCCCCTGGACACTTCGCACTTTCATTGTGTTCTATGGAAGAAAAGGTTTGTAGGGTGTTCATTTTTGAGTGAACTATTCCTTGCCCACAAAACCTATGCGTTTTTCCTATGAAATCTAGTTAAAGCATAGCATTTAACATTCAGTCTGCACTGCCTCAACGTTTTGTCACAAGGTGCTGATGGCTCAGGGTGTCCGCAGAGTTTAAGAGCGTGACATGGCTTCTCCTGACCTTCAACCCTCGTTTATCGGCTGCCGCCTGCCTGGCCGTCTAACTCACTTAGCGAATGGCTCTCTGCTCTTATCAACGGCTTCACTGACAGACGACGAAGACACCGGAGAATAACTGCCTCACGTTGTCACCGACAGTACGGCGAGAGAGAGAGAGAGAAACAAGTAGAGGGAATTGTCGAACGCGGCGGCCTCAACACCCTACAGACTTTGATGGCCCTGAGCCCTGAGATGAAATTTCAAAGCGTTGTCTCGCTCGCTCTCTCTCTCTCCTCATCTTGCAGTCTCGCTGCAGAAGGCAATTACGAGTCCCTGGTCTCCGCGGCCGCCCACCTCCCTGCCGTCTCGTCTTTGCATTCCTCTTTTTTCCTCTTTTCTTCCCTCATTACCCACTTTCCCACTCTCTGCTTTTTCTCTCCCTCTCCGCTGTGAGTCATGCAAATCAGCAACGCTCGCATGGAAAAATATCGGAATCATTAATAATTTTGGGGCGAATTTCAAAAAGGTGGAGAGGATGCTTGGGAAAAAATGGCAGGAAGGCAGAGAGGGGCCATTTTAATGGAAAGGAAGTAATCATGGCGGGCCATTCAAGATGAAACGCCGCCGAATCCTTTGTCGACTAAATGACGGCGTGCTGTGCACAGGATGCCCTTGAGTGCTGATCCGAGGTCAGCTTTCCTGTATTTAACTACTGCGTGCAGATCTAGCAAAACCTGAGCTCAGATCAGCACCGGAAGGCATCTGGCAGCCGCTTATTTCAATAACCAAATCCACAATGACGGGGAACCTGATCTCTCGGAGTTTGCAGGCCTGACCAGATCATATTCTGCTTTTCCCTGGAGATGCGAGATGTTATCTGAGGCGACGTTTCAAAAATAAAGGTTTCAGTTAGCAAAATGGATTGAACTGGCACAAAGAACTTTTCTTTTTTTTTTACTTTCTAGATCTTTGGAAAACAATCTATTAGGGATGTGCCTGAAGCCTATCCAATTTCGGAAAGGCATAGAAAATGAGTAACGCATTCTATGGAGTCCCTAAAGGGACATGGTTTGGCTTCCTGCGGTAGTCGGTTATTAAGGATGGGCATATCGATACTGAAGTGTCGATATATCGATACTGATTTTCGCTATATCTCAGTTCTGACTATATAACACGCAATTCTGACTTTATATCAAGCAATTCTGACTTTACAACATGCAATTGCGAGTTTATATAATGCAATTCTGACAACAGCCTGTCACTGCCATATACAGTGACTCTACAGTATTTGTAGATTTCTATGGTTACCACTACAGTAAACATATTTTTACCATGTGTAAACAAAAATATAATCTAATAAATTGCAATTAAGGTGTATTGAATGTTAAAATGCCTTTCAAATACAATGTTAAGTGGGTATCATTACCCATTTTACTCTTAGTAATTTAATAATTTAATAAATGTAATAATTTAAAAGTTCAGTTTAGAGGTATCGGTTTCATATCGATATTGATGATACTGGCCATTGAAAGTATTGTATCATATCGAAAACAATATAAGTGGTATCGCCAGTCCCAATTGGGTTACATTACAGTACATCAGATTTCATGTCTCATGTGAAGATAGTAAGGAGAGATGACTGACGGGACGATGTCGGAGGATTTGGCGCACAACAGATCCTGAGCGTCATTGACAAATCTCTTATCAAAATTATGTGTAATGTGAATTGGAAAGTGAAAGTAAAATGCGAGTGCGAGTTCAAAAGCAATTTCAATACTCCGCATTTTGATAGCGGCTCCCTGATACCCACAAATGATAAACAATTACCCAACTAATTGCGAGAGAACGCAAAAGCATTGGAAATATATATTTTTTCCTCCCATTTCATATTTTTTTTCCATCACCATGTCCCTTTAGGGGCTCCGCAGAATGCGTCATTTCCTTTCCGAACATAGTATTCAGCTTCAGGCACATCCATACAATCTATGTACTAGTACTTTAAAAAGTCCAGAAAGAAATAAGCTAATCTGAAGAATTTATAATATCTCCTTTCCTACTGCAGGAGGTACTTAGTTTTCACATATAAGGAACTAGTTCCTCTTCAACGTTTTGTGGAACTGTTTTTGCCGCTAAAGTGCAACTCCGATCCTGTATCATTGTTGTTGTTCCTTTTGTGTCGCCCACAAATGAAACATCAAAATCACGTTGAATCTTCTTGTAAAATAAAGAACTTAATTTTTAAATGAATGCATCGTATTTAAACTCTCCAGAATCTCTAGCCCCTTAGACTTCCATTGTAAATGCATTACTGTAAACACATTGTTTTTTACTTGAAAATGATCTTCTGTGGTGGTGCATTCTGGGACTGCAAAGGTAAGCGTAGCTAAACTAAGAGTTTGTGAACTGAATCTGGCACCAATAAAGCATACAGACCACTTATGATATAAATTTACACCTAACATATCATACAGTCTCTTGTGTGTGTTAACACTTACATACACAAAAGTTGCTCCATGACGCACTGATAGCCTTAAATCTGCGGTTGTAAAAAATAATTACCATGGCAAGAAGATTTACAGTATAACTGAGCCATTTATACATTTTAATTACGGTTGAATCCCCATTCCGTTCGTCATGCCTAATTTACGGTAATCTACTGTAACCTAAATACTTCAACTCACAGGTGGTGGCGTAAATCAATAGCTCAGATGTTTTGAAATGGATTTTCAACATAAAAATCCTTTAAACATAAGGAAGAGTGTTCAAACTTTTCAACAAAAGCCTCTTGAGGGTGTTTAAATGTTTGGCTCATTCCATTGAGTCCATGTTATTAAATTCAGCTTCCTTTAAATCAATTTCCTAACTGAATTACACCCCATCTTGTTTTGTTTCGCAGGAATCTTGTCATTTTGTCTCCAGAGTAGCAGCTTCACGACACTGCTTTTTGACCACCGCCATGTGCTTTGTTTCGGCCACAATGGTGGCGACACTTGTGCACAGCTTGTCTTGTTATTGTCACTAGAGAAATAGAATGTCCTTTCCGACGTTTCTGAAGGGTTGCATTCTGGGAAGTCCCAGACAGTAACAGATGACCAGAAGCGAGACCACTGAGGAACCTGACAAGCTGCCACTGAAATAGCTCAGAGAGAGAGATGTCAAATATAGTGAGAGGCTGTAATAAGACAGCTATTTTCTTGCACTCCGAGACAAGACATAATCCTCTTAACAAGAAGGCAGCATCCGTCCTCTCCATTATCCCTGCTAGTTTGTTGCTCACCTGAGTCACTTTTTAAGATAACGTAAAATTAACAGTTTGACGAATTCTAATTTCCCCTCTTTTTTCGTCCTTGGGAGTTTTTGCACCACAAGCATTTCGGTCTCACTTCTCTGCAAAGAAAAGCAATGGTGTACGTTTTTGAGGTTGCACCTGATACCAGAACCCTTTTGTGCACCCAGAGGACACGTTGCATCATACCTCATATCTGCTACACCGTTGGTTTTTACGGTCCTCCAAAACTCCATCATACTGCCTGGAAGTTTCAGTATGTCACGCCACGGGCTGGTCTTACATCAGCTAGATGGCAGACAAACAGTCGGAGTATGAGAAACGCCAGATCAGCACATCCAACTGATGGCCTTCTTTCCTATATAGTTCTCCACCAGCATCCCTAATTAGGGTGCGAAAAGAAAAACGAGAGAAAAATGTCAACCAGGAGGGTTTAGACTATGAATATGGCAGGAAAGTATGAACAAACAAGCATCTGATATCCACCTCAAATCAGCTTTATACTGTCTCTTGTTTTATCTTAGTGACACTATTATGGGTCCATCAGTACTAAAGGTCAGTTTGTCTACTAGTCTGACCAGAACTAAGATACATGATGTTCAAAGAGCAAATTTGGCTCTTAGATAAGAAAAGTTGAAGTGCAAAAAAATATGAAATTCGAGATGCTAAGCAGAACATGTGTGTTTATAATGAATTGTGCAGTGCAAACTTCTACCTCAAATACTTCGGCCAAATGGGTCAACAATAAATTTGTTTTGGACTCAGTAATGACTATATTTAACAACTTCAGATTGCAGTGAGGTAGTATGCCAGAAACATATATTGATTTATTAAGGACATACCAACTTGCCAAGTGACCTTTCTTAGAGGTGACAACTGCTTAACTGAGTGCGTCTACATGCACAAACTTACATTTATGATGCTTCATTACCGACAACGTGTAAAGTCTTGTAAAATTCTTATTTTCAGGAAAAGATTCATTTTAAGCAAAACCTGATTATAGTCCAAAACATAAATGTAAATTATGGCTTGTGTGCATGTTCATTTACATTTTTGTTTACACTTTACTTCTGACAATTTATCAGTGTAAACATCTTTAATAGTTTAACAAAACCTGATTACAGTCCATTTATGTTTTGATGTCAAAACCAGACTAAAACTTAAAGGGTTAGTTCATCCAAAAAGGAAAATAATGTAATTTATTACTCACCCTCATGTCGTTCTACACCCGTAAGACCATCGTACATCTTCAGAACACAAATTAAGATATTTTTGATGAAATCCGATGGCTCAGTGAGGCCTCTATAGCCAGCAATGACACTGATCCTCTCAAGATCCAGAAAGGTACTAAAGACATATAAAACAGTTCATGTGAGTACAGTGGTTCAACCTTAATGTTATAAAGCGACGAGACTTTACTTTTTGTGCGCCAAAAAAAACAAAATAACGACTTTTCAACAATATCTAGTGATGGCCGATTTCAAAACACTGCTTCGAAGCTTTACGAATCTTTTTTTTTCGAATCAGTGGTTCGGAACGCGTAAACGAAGCCCCGTTAACTGAAATCACGTGACTTTGGCGTTCCAAACCACTGATTCGAAACAAAAGATTTGTTTTTTTGGCACACAAAAAGTATTCTTGTTGCTTTATTATATTAAGGGTGAACCACTGTAGTCACATGAACTGTTTTAAATATGTCTTTAGTACCTTTCTGGATCTTGAGAAGTTCAGTGGCATTGCTGTCAATAGAGGCCTCACTGAGCCATCGGATTTCATCAAAAATATCTTAATTTGTGTTCTGAAGATGAACGAAGGTCTTACGGGTGTAGAACGACATGAGGGTGAGTAATAAATGACAGAATTTTCATTTTTGGGTGAACTAACCCTTTAAATGTAAATTTATCTTGTGTGGTATCGCTTTACATTTGGTTCTTCAAGTTTGACAGTTTATCAGTGTATCAAATTTGTCTTGTGCTTGTCTGTTTACATTTTACGTTACATTTTATCAGTGTAAATATCATTAACAGTTTAAGGAAAACCTTATTACTAGATGCATTAAACTACTATATGTTGAAAATAAAGGATAATAATGCAATGGGGGAATATCTGGGGGTTCTGATTATGCTAAATGTCTTATGTTACCAGTAAAAAGTGGCTTATATTATTTTAAATATATCTAGTTAGTGACAGATTGCAAGCATATTCGTCTAAAATAATTCTGTGTTTTCAGCTTCAGAATCATGAATATTTTTTATTCTGGTATTACCGTTGTCCTGTGTATTGGGTAACCAGCACCAAGTCCAAGTCTATTCATTTCCAACCCCAATGTAATACCAAATTTAGCATTTTAACCAACAGTACATTTTTTGTAAACCGTTTACCATGTCTTGGAATATTGCAATAATATCGTATTGCGATATTTATCGAATTGTGACATGATGATATCGTTACACCCCTACTGATTACAGTAAGTTTTCCATTTAAACTTCAATCAAACCTTACATTGTATTAGAATACGGGATTTTAGCATGAAATACTATGCATTCAGTTCGGCTGACTCAACATTTTAACACAAATCAAGTTAGATTCTTTTTTGATAAGTAAAAGATTAATAATCTGTCTTTATAAATACTTTTAAATTAGACAGAATGCCTGTAGAAACCGTTAGCCAGCAACACAGGCGTCAGCTAAGGTTCCTTTAGTTTCTAAGACTTTTTTCTTGTGGTTGTGCTTTTAGGGGTATTAAACTAGTGTGGGCAGTTTAGATTGGAGACATCCGTCATTAAGTGCAGCTCAAGCAGTGACTCAGCAGTGCGAATTGGAAAAATGCACTGCAGGTGCCCAGCTCTTCCAGACGTTGCCAGGTCTTAATATAACGTGCCTGATCCCTCTGCGGACCTCAGCAGCAGCTGTGCGCACCAACACAGCCCGATGTTTACCGAGCACGATAAGACAAGTTCTCTAGGCATACTGTAAAGTGAGATTTTGCAAGGACATCCCAGAAGGAAATGCGTCATTGTTAATCATGAGTTAGTTCACTCAGAAATCAAACACTTGCAGAGTAAAGAGTTGCATTTAAAAAATTTATTTTTTGAACCATCTTTGTTATAGAAAAGAAAAAAAAAAACACATGACAACGTTCCTTGTAGACAAGTACCATCAGTAACGGTGACGTAATCTCCTGGAATCAGTCAACATCCATAAGAACCATCATGCGATTCCATCATCGATTGTGACGTCATGAAGTACCAGCCAGTCTTCAGCGCAGAAATGTGCGTTTTATACATACTTAGTGATTTTAATTCTCACCCCCAGCCTCAAACTGTTATAATCTACATTAATACAACCACCAAAACTACCATACCAGATCATGAAATGTCTTTTGCATATATATATATATATATATATATATATGTTTAAATGTTTTCTTGTTTGCGTATTTAAATAAATTGTAGTTAATTTCAAAAGCCTGTTTCCAAGCCAGTATCCAGGTTGTGCAAACAATATCAAGGGATGTTAGCAGGGGAATTAAGGGTGCTTGTAAACCGGCGTCGAGTACAAGTCTTTTTTTCGATCCGGGGAATTAAAAATGCACGGAAGCCACCAGGGGCCCATTTGGCTCCAACCCCTGCTGCACCCTCTTGTGAACTTTTTTTTTTTGCAGTCCACCACCGGTGATGGATGGAGTAAACTCTAGTTGGCTTCAATTCCCACAGCCGCCGATACCAATTTCTTTCTTGTACCTGTTTGTTAGAGTGTTCGCTTTTCGGGTGAGCTTCGACAGTACCGTGTGCAGTCCGGTTAGATGAAAATGAAACAGCTTCTCCAAGTCCTCATCGTTCGGTTCGATGCAAGACATTTCCAGGGACGGCGTCACGCCGTGCTTGTCCTTGCGCCTCTCGTCGGCTTGAAGCACGCCCCATTCGATATCGTTCCTAATTGATTTGAGGAGCACATAAGAGCCGTACATGTCTCCATCCTGGAAGGTGTTCACCTCTTTCTCCTCCTCCTGGTCCAGCGGGACGTCCCTCAGCAAACTTGGCACCATGACCGTCTGGTCCATGTTGTTCACGGCACCAATAAACCGGTTCGTGGCATTGAAGAGGGAGTTCTTTTGGTTGTAGGAATCGCAGATTTGCATCATCTTCGCTGTCCTATTGACCCGGAGGGCTTTGATCAAATGCAGAACGAGGCTTTAAGGCTCTGTATAGATAATAAAAAGCAGCAGTAGATGTAGTTACTCTTGGGCTGGATGGTTCAGGTAGATATAATAGAGGGTTTATCCGCTATTACTCAGGTCCAGGGAGTGCTCAGATCCCTTGTGCGCTTAAGTAGAATGAGTTTCTGAAAGCGCAGGTGGATTTAAAGCAAGGGTGTGGCTTCAACACGTCAATCAAACGTGTAACCAGATAATGTGACCTGAAATAACACAGATGCGTTCAAGATTAGAGAGGATGCACACAATATTATATAATCAGAAATAATATCAGTGTGCAAATAAATAAAAAAATAGGTGGAGAAAGCAAGAAATACAAAGAATAGGATTACTAATCTTTCCATAACATTCACAATGATTAAGGATGAAACTGTTTTGTATTAAGTAAAACTAAAACCTGATTTACCTGATCTAAAAACTGTAATCTGAACGTGAATTATTCGCTTCCTACCACTCCTTGATTTCCTCAAGGAAAGCCGGCCGGCAAACTAACCGTCAATCTATCGAGGCTAACAAATAATATAGGCTTCTGAATACCCACCTTTGCTGATATTCGTCCTCTTCCTTTAAATTCGAAAAGGTCCGGCAAAGTCCAAGGAAACCGGCGATAAAGTCGCTGAAAGATAACAGAATCGTCTAGCAACAGAGCGAGGGTGAGGCCGCGTGTAGCTCTATGGCGCTTATGAATATTCATGAGACAACGCATCAGCCCACAACCGCTCAGCCGCTCTAGTCCAATTAGAAGCCAGTCGCTTAGTTCATCCAGGAGGACGGCGCATTTCAACAGCCAATCAGAGGAGAGAAAGAGAATCCGGCAACGTGCCAGGGCTGCAGCTCGCGGTCAAAGACACTACAGTGAGAAAGAAGGGAACTACCGGACTGATGAAAGTACCTTGCGTATAGACTTAACTAGTGCCAAAAAGGTTTATTCCATCGATTTATTTTCACTTCGGAGTTTTCTGATCCAAAATAGGCTTTATATTAAATAGTCTTTTGACTTTAAATGCCAAAAAGAAATGAGGTACAGAAACTGACACTGCCGTGTCTCTTCACATCATCAGAAAGGTGTTTTATAAAAGCTAAAAGCTATTTAAAGGTGCTATTTTTCCAAAAAAGAGACCAAAAATACATTGCTTAGTCTATACTATACATATAGGCTATAATAGGATGTATTTATTTTAAAATGTGCAATCCCGAGGAGACTGAATGCAAAGCCTGAACTGATCAGTGGAATTATGCAAATGCGAACTTGCAAACATTATGCAATATGTGCCAAGATGTTTAATGACACAGGTGAAAACCAAAAATCAAATGCAGATCTACATACAAGCGACACAAATAAGTGTTTGTACACGTAAGGCACTTTTTCAGTCATTGTTTTGAGTGATAACATCAAGGAAAGTGGATAGCACAAGAACACTTTAGGCAAAACACGTCACAAAATGAAGTTTGTTTGGGTTTTAAGTAATAAAACAATAGATAAACTGTTCAAAATGAGAACAAAACGTATTGGATACTTGTTTTTCCAAAGGTTAGTGGAAAATGTTCATGTAAACGCCACTTGATATGATGTTTCAGATGGTTTTTAACACTGTCAGACATTAGATAGTGGGACTTGAAGGGATAGTTCACCCAAAAGTTAAAATTCTGTCATCATTAACTCACTCTCAAGTTGTTCCAAACCTGTATGAATTTCTTTCTTCTGCTAAACACAAAAGAAGATATTTGAATGTATGTAACCAAACAGTTGATTTATAACAATTCTTTCTTTTTTTCCTCAATATTATGGAAGTCAATGGGGCTCATCAACTGTTTGGTTACCCATATTCTTCAAAATATCTTCTTTTTGTGTTCATCAGAAGAAAGAAATTCATACAGGTTTGGAACAACTTGAGGGTGAGTAAATGAAAACAGAATTTTCATTTTTGGGTTAACTATCCCTTTAAAGGTGCTAAAGAGGATGTTTTGTTTTATACATTTTTGCAATATTACTTGAAACTGTCTTTACTAACTGATAAAAGACTATTTATTAGGTGCACTGAAAGGAATAATATTAATATGCATCATCTGTGCACAAGGTAGGGCCTTAAAAACATCAGCCAATCGTTTACGCGATGATCGCGTAAACGATTGGCTCTCTGGCTTGTCAATCACTGCCATGACGTTCCTTCTGAGAGACGTGCGCGGCTGCGCGCTCCAGTAACTTTCCACACTCCACAGGCGCCGCATGCAATGTTTTTGTCAGGAGACAGGAGTAACAACTGCAGATTATGAGTTACCTGCGGTGAGTCCGACATAATGAATCCACTAACACCACACAGCGAATGCCGGTGGTAAACAAACACTCGTGTTCCAATACTCCTGCACGAGTTTTGGGAGGCGTTCCCTCGAACTGAGCTGTGAAGGAGGGGGTTGTTCTTACGCATGCGCTCATTTCAAAAACTCACTAACAGTGTTTGGGTTCTCAGTCGACGAAAAGATCCTCTGTATCACCTTTAAGTCCACTATCTAATGTCTGACAGCGTTAAAAACCATCTGAAACATCATATCAAGTGGCGTTTACATGAACATTTTCCACTAACCTTTGGAAAACAAGTATCCAATACGTTTTGTTCTCATTTTGAACAGTTTATCTATTGTTTTATTACTTAAACCCAAACAAACTTCATTTAGGGTGAGTAAATGAAAACAGAATTTTCATTTTTGGGTGAACTATCCCTTTAAGTGTTCAAATACATTTAGGGGGCCTCTATAAGATCTGCTCTCTATACATGATGATCTCATAGTTCTCAGATGACACAATATCTGCACGAAAATCCATGTTTGCATGATTATTTGCATGGGCTTTCCTCATTCACTGAGGTCTCCTGTCGTTGCTGTCCCGTTACGTTTTTCAACAACATCGTGGTGCCATCTAGCGGTCAGGAAGGGAATAAGAAACTGCCTTCAAACCGTGATAAAACAAGCCAGGCGACTTCCACATGACCCCATGGGAATCAATCCATCCATCCATTCATCCAGTAAAATTTCAAATGATGACAAACCAGAAGCTGGTAACGACGAAGAACCATTTTATTCATAGAGATCACGGTTGTTTACAATATCAACGTACATATTGTTGGCATGCTAGCTGGTGGTGCATTTTAAAAAGTTGTATTTTTATTATACAAAGTTATATTATTACTCCGCTCGTCTATCTGGAGATGTGGAGTTCATCACGTGTTTTCAGACTATGAATTCTGGACTCTAATACTTAATGACCCATCAACACAAAGGGCAGCTGCAGAAATGATTGTTAACGTATTAATATAATAGCTATAAGTCTGTATGATAATAAAATTAATGAGCAATGTGAAAACCATACAAAACAGCAACACAAAATCAAATAAAAAGAGAGATGCACATTGACACGCGTAAATATGGAATTCGTTAACAGTACTTCACAGAACAATTCAAAATTAAAGAAAGCCAAAAGACTGCAGTGATTTCTACCACAAATGTAAATAAATAAACAATAAATAAACAACAGAGGTCACTAAAGCTTGGCTCATGTTGAGAACAACCGAGTTGAAGAACTTGAGTGATGATTCTAGGATTCCTCTGACTCAGACCTCCAGAAAATCTGCGTTTATTCCACTTATAGAGCTGTAAATCAAATTTCTCCAGCGTTTTAACTAGACATCTGTTTTTTATAGCTGTTCTCCTGCCAGCATAATCACTCTACCATGACATTTTTTGTCTGTGATCTGGTTGTACGGAATCCCGAAAAGGACATGGTGGTGGAACAAATATACGTTTTTTGTTCCCCGAGCAACTTTGCGTTCGCTCTATATATATATAAACAAAATAAAAGCATTTTGACAAATGGTAACCTTTCAAAATGCTTTTTTTTAGGTCTAACATTATTTTTTTTCCAAATAATATAGCGTCCTTAGAAATATTTGTCATACCAAAATTCTCATTATCGTTCAAATTTCTCATGCAAATATTCATCCGCTTGAAAATAACCGAAAATTTTCTGAGCTGTAAAGCAAGAACAATGCAGAAAGAGATGATGATTACATTCTTACAATAATACACCATAAAATAATAGCAGATACAGTGTGTCACAAGGTAGATATGGTGTAAACTGTAACTACAATCCATAAACTGTGGAATTACCCATTAAATAACCCAATAAACAGCGTTTAGTTAGTACTTTAGTTAGTGAAATATTGCATTTAATTTGCCTGAAAAATGCTTGTCTTACAACAGTGTAAAACCACTAGTTTTAAGGGCACATGTTCACACTTCAGTCTAAACGTATTTCAGTTCTGTACATGGCTGTATGTGGCAGAAAATTGCTTGTTTTTGGCTTTCACAACAAGACAAGATTGACGTTTTTGACTGTACATGATTATGTCGAGTCATTTTCAACCCGGTGGAGCAAAAAATTAAATCCAAATCATAAAAGACAAAAAAGCCATTTCTGAGATAAACCCCTATGCCAAAGATTTTACAACAGCAACAACAACAAAAACATCTTGTCATCTGTTTTTTTTTTCTTTTTTTAATAGTTTTTCCTCCCGAAAAAGCAAGTAACTAACAAATCTGCATTGAAGTCACTTTTTAGGGGTTAAGTAACACTATATCCTAGCCAAGTGTGCGAAGTTTTGAATGTAAAGTAATTATGCCAACACTGAGTAAAAATACTGTGCAAAGCCACGAAATAGCCAATCAGAACATTGATATGTAATATACAGCTATCTGGACCAATGAGATTTCACTGTGGGCGGAGCTACCAAGTGCAACATGACAAATAGAAACTAAGCTGACAAAATGGAAGATAGTTAAGAAAAAAAAAAAAAAAATCACCTAAAAAACCCCAAACATTTGATAAATAACTAATCTAAGTCGCGTTTATGTCCCAACCAGGTATTAAGTCGTTTTTCTGTCTGAAATAGAAAATTCTGTGCAAATTGACAAAACCACAGCTAATCTGAACATATTTCATACACAGCTAGAGAGGGATTGAAATATCGATTGACTTTTATGCGAGCGGTTAGGACGTGGTGTTACAGAAACGCTAATGACTGTAGCTGTAGTGTGTGTGTGAGATGGTTTCTGCATGCAAGGCTTTGTACAGTGTAAAATACAGAAGTGCGTCTTAAAACCATTTCCTTTTCCTCGCTAACGTTGACGTATTGGAAGGAGAGGCTTTGGTCATGGCACAACTGCATGGTTAAGGAATGACAGAAGGGCGAAAAAAAGAAGACAGGAAAGACAGAATGAAAGATAAAAGCAGAGAGAGAATAAAAACAGATGAGAAAGAATGGAGTGTGCTAGCATTTTTGGGTTGCTTTTCCCTTTCCAAGGTGTCGTATGTCTTCGGTACCTGAAAAAAACGGGGGAAAAAGAGATTTAAACATTTTTGCACACAGACTTTTTGAAGAATCTTCATGCAGTTTTTCACAGCACCAAAAAAGGGACATTTACGAATTTTGTTTTATATTTTAGTCCAAGTCATATGATAGTGTTCCTTGAGCAAAATTAAGTCACTTTTCACTGAAAATCTTCCCCTCCACTTCAGCTCTAAAATCTCCTTCTCCATTCCACATATTTAAACAGGCATAATCAAGTTCATTTACAAAACTTGCAGGGAACCACTTGCAGAATCTGTGAAAATGTGAATAATAGTAACAAAATAAGAGAGATCATACAAAATGCATGTTATTTTTTATTTAGTACTGTCCTGAGTAAGACATTTTACATAAAAGATGTTTACATATAATCCATAAGACTAAAAAATAGCTGAATTTATTAAAATGACACAGTTCAAAAGTTTGGGAACCCTTGATTCTTAATACTGTGTGTGGTTACCTGGATGATCTATCACTGTTTTTTTGTTTTGTGATGGTTGTTCATGAGTCCCTTGTTTTTTCTGAGCAGTTAAACTGAACTCTGTTCTTCAGAAAAATCCTCCAGGTCCCAAAAATTCTTCAGTTTTCCAACATCTTTTGCATATTTGAACCCTTTCCAGCAGTGACTGTATGATTTTGAGATCTATCTTTTCACATGGAGGACAACTGAGGGACTCAAACACAACTATTAAAAAAGGTTCAAACATTCACTGATGCTCCAGAAGGAAACACGATGCATTAAGAGCCGGGGGGGTGAAAACATTTGAACAGGATGAAGATGTCCAAATTTTTCTTATTTTGCTTGAATATAATTTTTTTTCCCATTTAGTACTGCCCTTCGGAAGCAACAGAAGATACTTGCATGTTTCCCGGAAGACAAATTAAATACAATTTACCTTGATCTTCAAATTCCAAATGTTTTCACCCCCCATCTATTAATGCATCATGTTTTTTTTCTGGAGCATCAGTGAATGTTTGAACCTTTTTTAATAGTTGTGTTTTAGTCCCTCAATTGTCCTCAGTGTGAAAAGACGGATCTCAAAATCATACAGTCACTGCTGGAAAGGGTTCAAATATGCAAAAAATGCTGGAAAACTGAAGAATCTGCAGGACCTGGAGGAAGTTCAGTTTAACTGCTCAGAACAAACAAGAGACTCGTGAACAACCAAAAACCAAAACTAAAAAAAAGTCATAGATCATCCAGGAAACCACACACAGTATTAAGAATCAGTGGTTCACATACTTATGAATGGGGTTATTTACTTATTTTAATAAATTCAGCTATTTTTTGTCTTGTGGATTATATGTAAACATCTTTTTTGTAAAATATCTTTCTCAGGACAGTACTAAATAAAAAACATGCATTTTGTATTATCTCCCTTATTTTATTAAAATTATTAACATTTTCACAGATTCTGCAAGTGGTTCACATACTTTTTCTTGCAACTGTATGCTTCCGGAACGCATAGGAACAATAATATTCACAGAAATTCACCACATTATGGAAGTTAATAACTTCACAAATATACACATAAAAAATCATTCATATATATATATATATATGATATTTTATTTAAATATTTTATATATTTTAAATATTTGAAATAACTTCACAAAAAAGTTACATACAATTTGTGTATAAATAATTATATAAAATTTAATATAATTAACAAATTACAATAAAAAACATTAAATATATATATTATTCTTTTAAAACAGTAATTTTATGAAATATTATTAAAACTTAAAAATAACTGTTTTCTATTTGAATATATTATAAAATATAATTTATTCCTGTGATGTCAAAGCTGAATTTTCAGCATCATTACTTCAGCCTTCAGTGTCACATGATGCCTCAGAAATCATTGTAATATGATGATTTGCTGCTCAAGAAACATTTATGATTATTATCAATTTTGAAAACATTTTTTTTTTTTTCAGGATTCATTGATGAATAAAAAGTTTAAAAAACAGCATCTGAAATAGAAAGCTTTTGTAACATTATCACCACCTTTCAAAAGTTTGGGGTCAGAAAGATTTTTTATTTTTTTTGGGAAATAAATCAATACTTTTATTCAGCAAGGATGCATTAAGTTGATCAAATGTGACAGTAAAGACATTTATAATATTACAAAAGGTTCTATTTCATATAAATGCTGTTCAAATATATTGCTAACGTGACTGGTGTACTTGATTAGTTTTTTCCACAACAGCTACATCGCCTCGTCTTGTTGTTAAAGTAGTGCGTATTTACATATTTGAATAACCAATTGAAGCATATTGTATGTTTTATATTTGTATCTGCGAAAATCAAATCTACTGTAGATAATGTGGTGAATGTTTAAATGGTTGTCAATAAATGCGACTTTTCTTCACAATTAAATATCTTCAATGCATTATGGCTTTAATAAGATTTAAGAAACAGGCAAGAATAAACCTGGTGTTCTCCATGATTCCTGCTCTTTCCGACAACAAAGCACTTAAATGTGATGAGCTCGTAATCACGACTTCAGAAGAGGGAAATTTCAGAGAGCACATGAAGGCAGCATAACTGAGAGTTGAGTCTCCTGTGACCTATTTGTGTACCATGAGTTGCAGTCTGCTTCAAATCTGACGATTAGGATGCTGCGATTGAAGCTAGTCAGTTGCTCCCAGTATAACAGAGCGTGTGTGTTACTCACCTGTGCCTACGCCGCTACACCATCTCGTACTGATTGGCAGTGATGAATCGTGACAGACAGCAGGCCAACAGCATTCCAATCAGCTGAAAAACACACACGCACATGGCCGTTACCATGGTAAAATTGTTTTCCAGAGCTTTTTTTGCTCCCTCTTCCAACGTAATTGCTAATTAAATTAAATTGTGATAGTCGTTACTGCCGGCTGCTCTGCTGGGTTTACGGTTCGCTCTCTCTGCGCTCAAGAAATTCTAGTTATAATCATAATGAATGTTTACTGATTCCCATTTAACCGAGCCAAAGAATTCCACATGCGCTGCGCAAGATTAGACGTATTAGCGGGGCCGCATCTCTAAGAGATGTCATGGATTCAGGCCACCCGTGTGCTCGCAGATAGCATTTACAGTTCAATTAACTTGGTGTGTGTGCGTCAGTGGGGTCGAGGTGTTCCTCTGTGCCCCTTTGGACCCATTAGTACGGCTGGACAGATATCTGCATAATGGCCCCGAGGCGAAGCGTGAGTGACAGAGGGCCTGATTGTGTTTGAAACGGCACGTTCGCTAGCAAACCCCAGCTGCGGCACACGCTCGGCTCCTGCGCGTGTGTCTATGTGTGTTTACTAAATGAGGGCTGGGAAAACACAGACAGCCCGGGGTCGGCGTTCACCGCGGGGTTGTCATGGCAGCGCGGCTCTCGCTCCAGCTTTTAGACGTGAGCACACGCGGCGTTACCGAGTGACTCATTTCGACGGCGTATAGAGCTACACCTGTGTGAGACAACACCAGCCAGCTGTTCAACTCGCTTTGACGGTAAACGGAAAACAGATTGGAGTAAATATTAGCTCGCAAATGATCGCCTCAGATGCAATTATTACATCTCAAGGAGAGGAAAGACATTTCTGTTTAAGTCTAGATTAAATTTTATGTAATAAAAGATAATAAAATCAACCAATTGCATGAGTTTGGGGCGGGGCTATCTGATCAAACCAATCAAGAGGTCATTTACATATAGGATACATAACAGAGATCATTTACATTTAAGGCTTCAAATATGCAAAGCTATGGATGCTTGTTTCCGCCACGGAATAAAAAAAATACAAAAGGTAATTGCAACTTTTTAACTCACAATTCAGACTTTTAGACGTTTACAAATTGCAATTATGATTTGTTTCTCAGAATTGTGTGATATAAACTCGCAATTCCTTGTTATAAAGTCCAATTCTGAGAAAAAAGTCAGCTCACAATTGACATTTTCTCACAATTCTGAGTTTATATCATGCCATTTTTACTTTATTTCTCAGAAATGCAACTATTTCTCGGAATTGCAACTTTATTTCAAGAGAATTGCGAGTTTATTTCTCATAATTGTGACTATTTCTCATTATTGCAACTTTATTTCTCAGAATTGCGAGTTTATATCTCAGAATTGCGAGTTTATTTCTCAGAATTGCGAGTTTATATCTCAGAATTGCGAGTTTATGTCTTAGAATTGCAACTTTATTTCTCATAATTGCAAACTATTTCTTAGAATTGCGAGTTTATTTCTCAGAATTGTGATTTTTTTTCTCAGAATTGTGACTTTATTTCTCAGAATTGCGAGTTTATATCTCAGAATTGCGAGTTTATATCTAGCAATTCAGACTTTAACTTGCAATTGCAAGTTTATACCTCAATTCTGAGAAAAACAAATAAGATTTACGAGATGTAAACTCACAATTTGCAGGATAAAAAAGGCACAAAAGTTGCAATTACCTTTTTTATTTTTTATTCAGTGGCGAAAACAAGCTTCCATATAAAACAAAAGTGTAGAATATTAAAAAAGAGAAAAAAATAATACAATAAAATGTTTTTTAAAAGTGTGGAATATTTAAACATTTTTAAAATTAAAATAAAATAAATAATTTAAAATTAAAAAATTGTAAGTGTACAACATTTTTAAAAAGTAAAAATAAATAAATTAAAATGTTTAAACTAAAAGTATAGAATATTTTTTAAATGCTTAAAAAAAATAATAAAATTCGTTTCAGGGATTTGATAAGTTCCTTTTTCCCCAAAAAGTGTGAGTAAAAGATGGCAATAGTCTCCATCCTACCTGCGAGAATGCAATTCCAAACGTTACTCCAGCGATAATGCCCATGTTAGTCTCAATAAAGGTCGTCACTAGCTCATAGCAGCCCTGAAAACAAATAAAATAGATGATAATAAAAAAACAAATAAACAGATGAAAACCAAGAGAGTCAGCCTGTGTGTTTGTGCAAGTGCATGTGTGTGTTACCTGCTGATAGACTTTGGTGGGTGCTATGGTGGCGTTTTGCAGGTCTGAGGTGTTGCAGTCGGAGATGTTAGCGCAGCAGCTTGGAGGAATTCCATTCGAAGGGAAATAAACACTGGAGAACCAGCTGGTGTAGTTCAGAACACCACAACAACGCAACTATAGACAGAGAGAATCCAGACCAGAGGTCACCACAGGTAACAGTAAATCTATATGCCTAACAACCACCCAGAAAACCTAAGCAACCCCTTACAACTTTCTGGAACACATCCCTTGCATCCACCAAAAAAACATTTGCAAACTGCCTAACAACCACCCAAAATATTTCAACAACCACCTAGAACAACTTGCCGTTGCAATGCCCAAGCAACTACCTGGAACTCCTTAGCAACACCCTGGGAACAACCTAGAACATCCTTAGAACTACCTAACAACTACCCAGAATATTTGAATCAACTTTATTGGCCAAGTATGCAAAACATACAAGGAATTTGTCTCCAGTATGCGCCATTACACGCATATATGCAATGTATTGTAATACCAAATTCAGTGCTTAACAAACAACAACAAAAGTTATTAAATATAATAATACCGCACTTAATTACAGTATTACACAAAAGAGAAGAATAAAGATAACATGAGTGTGGAAGTCAGATTTAAAATCTTTATAGCTACCAGAAAAAGCTATTCTGATGTCTGGCAGTAGTCATTTTAACCAGTCTGTAACGCCTTCCAGAAGGGAAAAGTCTGAATTTGCAGGATGTGAGGGGTCACTAACAATTCTCCCACCCCGTTTCTTGACATCAGACAGTGTAGATCCTGAAGGGAGGGCAAGTCAGACCCAATGATGCATTCAGCCGTTCTGACTACTCTCTAGGGCTTTTTACACTTGAAATATTTAACCCTGGGTAAACAGAATCCTGGGTTGTCTTGCTTCACGTTTCACACAGCTCATAATTTACCTGGAGTTAACAATTAATCCTGGGTATTCATAAACTGATGTTTCACATTGTACATACCTAAACCCTGGGTTAACGTTCTTATTTGCAGTGTCAGTGTCATTGATTGGATAAACGCATCCGCGACCTGTTTACATAAAAGCTCTAGCATTGAGCATCGTCATATTGCCGACTGTACTATTGAGTTTATACTGAATGGACATTTCAGACTATAAAAGGTAAGAATGAAACGGTCTCTTCGTCACTCAAATTGTCGTCGTTTCTGTCAGCATTTGATATCTTTCCTCTCAAACACTGGATCTAATCATTACAATTAGTTTGTAATGCACTATAAACAATGCACAGTGTTTCCATGACTTTCCAAAGCAGGCAAATATGAGTACGTGTTTGGTTGTCGGTTGCTAAGCATCTAGCTGTAACATTCTAACACTGCATCATTTGTACAAGTTTGGCACTGCAATGTGGGGTTAACAGCACAAAAGCGGTGCTAACTCTGCTCCGGAGCAGGGTTTCATAGCTTCTACATTACAAGTGTAAACGTTTCTTTTAACCGGGGTTAAAAGCGGCGTATAGAACGACGATAACCCGGGGTTAAGTGCAATGTGAAAAGCCCTTCCGAAGACTGTGCCTGTCTTGTTGGGTGGCAGAGCTGTACTAAACAGCAAATGATGAACACAGGACAGATTCAATCGCAGCCCTGTAAAATTTGCACAGAATTTCCCGTGACGGGTTATACTTCCTTGATTGACAGAGGAAGTACATCCTCTGCTGTGCTTTTTTGAAGATACGGATAATGTTCCTCTCTGCAAATGGTATGACCAACTTGTAGGATTCAGTCAAAGACTATAGCAAGAGAAAGACGTTTCACTCCTATTACTTATGAATGGGAGAAACTGCAACACGCAATATGACAGAATACATCCGGCCTTCTAAGTAAAAGAGCCAGTCGCTGATTAATAAAGCAAGCAGTTTTTGAAATTTCAGGATTCCTCCGTTCAGATAGATAGGACTTGGTCTTGGATGCCCGAAACAGCTGCCTGGAGACGTTGCAAATATGGCCGCCAAGTGAGCAGACTTTCCTTGAAAGGGACTATGATTCAGTGCTGGTCACAGTACAACCATTAATCCTGTTTGTCTCCACTGGCCGACTCATCTCCATCCCGAATAAGGCCAATGACGTGAAGTGAAGTGAAGTGAAGTGACATGTGGCCAAGTATGGTGACCCATACTCGGAATTTGTGCTCCGCATTTAACCCATCCAAGTGCACACACACAGTGAACACACACACCGTGAACACACACCCGGAGCAGTGGGCAGCCATTGCTGCGGCGCCCGGGGAGCAGTTGGGGGTACGGTGCCTTGCTCAAGGGTCTCACCTCAGTCGTGGTTTTGAGGGTGGGGAGAGCGCTGGACATTCACTCCCCTCACCGACAATCCCTGCCGGACCTGAGACTCGAACCCATGACCTTTGGGTTACAAGTCCGACTCTCTATCCATTAGGCCACGACCGCCCCCAACTGTAGTGTCATCAGCAAATTTTAAGAACTTGACAGTTGAGTCTGAGGAAGTGCAGTCGTTTGTGTACATGGAAAATAACAGAGGGGAGAGCATGTACCCTTGAGGGGCACCGATGCTGAGGGTGCTTGTGCTGGATGGAAATACCCCCAGTTTTACCTGCTGCGCTCTATTAGTGAGAAAATTTGGCACAGTAAACTGACTGAGTTTATAGTGAAGAATGTCAGGGATGATTGTATTAAAAGCTGTGCTAAAATACACAAAGAGAATATGTGCACAAGACCCTGGAAAGTTGAGGTGCTCTAAAATAAAGTGCTCAGTGCCATGATCAGTGCATCTTCCACAGACCTATTTGACCTGTATGCGAACTGGAACAGATCCAGCAGGGAGCCTGTAAAGACCTTCAGGTATGCTAATATTTAAGTAATGCCCTAGCAACCACCTAGAACACCCTTGCAACTGCCTAACAACTACCCAGAATATCTTACGAACATCCTACCAACAACATCAGAATACATTAGCATTGCCCTAGCAACTACCCGGAAAACCTTAGCAACACCCTTGCAACTGCCTAACATCTACCCAAAATAGCTTAGCAACACCCTAGCAACTGCCCAGAACATCAGCTAGCAGTCTATCGGACTGAAATTCGAGCTGTAAACTTCAAGCTCTTAATAGTAATTTAAACGTTCAGTCAAGGATTTATCCAGCCAATAGCAAAGTTTGTCTTTATATACTCTCCTTATCTAGTTTGTAATGCCGATTATGAAAAACATATTTCCCAGGTATCCATTAAAACACATCACATTAGATAAATTGATGTTAACCAGTGTTTGAACGTACACTCTTCTGGACTTTGTCCACCGCGATGCTTCTCTCATCCTTGGCGTTATAGTTCTGAACAGCCTCGTTGTAAGTCCTCAGAAAGGTGCCTTTGATCTGAGGGAACACACACACACACACACACACTCCATCAGATGTCACCAGAACAAGTCCTCCTAGCGCGAGACAGATGGAGATCCCCGAGACGCATTATGGGTCACCGCCGGAGAACCTGCTTGTGTGCGCGTCTCACCTCATGACGGAAAACAAAGCCCGAGATGCCAGCGACCAGCTCTGCCAGGAAAACCAGAGACAGGAACATGGCATACTACAGACAGAAAGAGCGAGAGACACATTAGGGGCGTCACTTGATGTCCAGTGTAAAACCTGCTTCCTGTAGCTAAACTAGCAGTTGGCTCTCACCAGTTTGAGCATCCATGGACTCCCACGGCATGTGGCGAAGCATCCGAACAGCCCGAACACGATGATGGTAGTCCCGGTCCCGATGAGCACGTAGGGAGCATTGGTGGAGTTGTCAGCGATCAGAGAGATGTATGGACCCAAAATGAACTTCCCCCATAATCCCACTGCCAGCAGGATCGCCCCCGTGATCTAAAGAGAAAGAAAAAACAACATCTGAACTTTTATTGTTAAACCCTTCTGATGAGTACTTGTACAGCTTTGATACCATCTAGTGGACAACTTATCGGATCTTCTCTCCTATCATCAGACCAACAGGCCTTTGAGGGTCATGAAGCACACTGTTGCTGTCAGTACCCAAAACACGCTTAAAGCTTAAGGGGGGATCGTGCATTTTCAGTGGCAGCACCCCAGTTGTGGAATAACTTGCCTTTTAGCTTGAGATCGGCCACTTCAGTGCAGGATTTTAAAACTCTACTTAAGACATTTCTTTTTAAAAAGGTTTATGGACTGGAGTAACTACTGTATTCAGTTTTATTTTTGTGTGAATTTAGTGTTGTATACTATTTGTGATTGTTTTATTTTATTGCTAATGGCATGATTTTATTTCTCTGTGCAGCACTTTGGTCGACTCTGTCGTTATTAAATATGCTATTTAAATAAATTAAACTGAAACTGAAACAACATGTGATCATAGCAAAACAATTTGATCCCAATATGGAAATATTGATTCTGACTCCTCAATAATGACATTCTGTGGTCGAATATTTTATTTTAATGATGCCAATTTGAATCATTTGGCATATTTTATTAGCAGCACTGTTATTGTTAACATATATACAACTTAAAAATCATTTTCTATAATTGAAATAATGCTGAAATATAAATATTAGTGCTGTCAAATCGATCATCGTGAATAATCGCATCTAAACATAAAAGTTTGTAAAAAATACACACATTATATGCAATTAATTGACTTTACAGCACTAATTAAATATTAGATTACCTTAAACTTGACAACTAACTGAAATAAATTTAAGCTAAAGTACTAACATTTAAAAAAAATAAAAAATAAATGAAAGATAAACATTTTTAGAAACTAATAAAAATGACAAATGTACATAAAATTACTAAAATTTAAACAAATAAAATTTAAATAAATACTGAAAAATAAATAGTACTGCCTATTAGCTGTGCTAGTTTCATGGTAAATTATTTAAACTAATTTAACTTCAAATCAATATTTGTAATGTCCTAAAAGCTGTAACATATTAAAATGTTTAATTTGTTTTGTGTTGTTTACATATGAAACTGTTGTGATTAGCTTTAGTATCTATTGAAAAGTATTCTGGAAGTTTAAAGCTTATTGGCTTAATATAATATAATATAATAATAATAATAATATTCAAAAAATACATTGATAGAAAAGACATCACAAAGGTGTGGTCAAGTTTAAATTTTTTTTAAAATATTTTTAAAACAAGATGAGAAGCAATTGTATTGCATGAACACCTGTTTTCAGAAAATCTATCTTAATATAAGTGTATAATAAAAGTATATCAATTATTAGTATATTATATATATATATATACACAATTCCAGATTGTAAATAAAATATTTTTCAAGATTGTATTTACTTATTCAAAGCCTAAACCTCAGTAAATGTTCATTATTTGTCTCATTTTCTAAAAAGCTATTTTTTTTTTTACATTTTAGTCACAAATATGTACCACAAACAGCTGTACAAATGTGAGTTTAGTGTGTTAACCAGAAGAGGGCGCTGGTGTATTTATTCATCACTAGAAGGTTCTGTGAAACGCGGCACTCATTGAGGGGTGGCCGGATGTCACGTAATGTACGATCTACATCGGGCCTAGCGGAGACAGAGAATGTTTAACTGTTCTTATGAAAATAACCTCAAATAAACCTCATAAAAGATGTGTATGTGTCTAAGCACGTTTCATTTCTACTGTACAACACACAAAATGTAAAAAGAGCAAACAAAATACGACAACATAATTAGCTCACATTTAAGAAAAAAAAGAGATGACAACAACGAAAATAAGATCATATTTGTCTCTCATAGAGATCTAGACAGTTACAAGACTTTCACTTACAATATGTGCCATGGTATTTCTATGTTTTGGACACAATACCATCTGGTAAACATGGTATTGCTAATCTTGTAGAATGATTAGCATATTCAAATACGTTGTTTGCATCATATTTGAATATGCTAATCATTCAGGTTATTCAATTAATAATTTTAATCATCTTTACTTCAGAAAATAGTTGAAGTTGATTGCGTTATGGCTGTTGAGATCATCCTCTCAGTGTTGATTAAGTTTTTATCAGCAGTCAGACTCTGGAAGGCCGGCAGGAGAAAGTTGCTTGTGTTGAACCAGTTTAGCCGGCTAGTGGATGGATCTCAGATTCAACATGATGGGCTGAACACAGATCAGCACGTACAGGACATTTCTGCATGAAATCGTCACTGAAATTATCTCTCAAATGTCCTGACTAACAACCACGCATCCGAGATGAGCGTTAGCGTGGTGTTAGCAAGCGCACAGTGCTGCCCACAGAAACGGCCATGAATATGTGAACCCAACATCCTACTCAGAAAAGCAGTGCTAAGATGCCATCAGCTTGCCACCTCTGAAAGAGTCATCGCTCTCACGGATGTGCTAATGATGGTGTGAAGAGCTGTAATGGCACAAGCAAAACCCAAAACCTAGTGAGAGCTGCTCCCTTGGTCCCTTCTGAGGAAGCATCTAAACAGGAAAGTGAGTAATAAATGCTCTACATGGGCAGCATCAAGACCACATATATTGGCTAAAAAGAAAAATCAATTTTTCATTCAATTAGAACATTTTCTTTGGTCAGCGGCATGCCTGTGATGCCTTAAAATGCTATCTAGGTAGACAGAGCACTAGGTTTGAGAGACAGCTACACAGAGAGAGGTACAGAAAGAGTTATCCATCTTAAGCTCAATGGTACCACCATCTTGTCATTCAGACCATGTCCACCACCGCACAGAGGACACAATGTCTCCATCTCACACTGAGACACAGAGAGACGGAGAGAGAGAGAAGGAGAAAGTGCACAGATGGTGTGACTCATCAGGGATCCGAGAGAGAGAGAGAGAGAGAGAGAAAACGACGCTAAGTTTTAGGAACGAAAACATGAAGTGTGCAAAGAACTTTGAAATCCCTCGATTCCTCTTTGACAGACAGCTCTACTGTCTTTTATTTTAAAACTGTAGAAAATGTAGGAAATTTTGCGAAAACACTGCCGGGTCACATTTCACCTCAAAATCAAAAAGAAATGTTATACTGCATAATATATTCAGCCTTATATGTTTGAGTTTTTGTATGTAATTCTTATTATTCCCGCTGTCATTTAAAAATTTATATATATATATTACCATAACAAAATCAAATAAATTAACATAATGTAAAAATTAACTGTAATTACCATAATGCAAATAAATAAATACCATCTTTACCATAATTCAAAAATAAAAATATAATATACATAACTAATATAATATAATATAAATCTTTTTATTATGGCATCATTCTCATTACAATAAATAAATACCATCATTACCATAATGTAAAAATAAAAATATCAATATCAATATAATATAATATAATATAATATAATCTTTTTATTATGGCATCATTCTCATTACAATAAATAAATAAATACCAT
>RJVU01000282.1:1892688-1909600 GCA_003731715.1 Anabarilius grahami | reverse complement strand
CAACAGGATGTTTCTAAAATTAAATAATATAATAAAAATATATTTTAAAAAGTGAAAAATAAATTAGTAATTATGATAATATAATATTTTACTTAATTTTTCTTTTTCTTTCTCTCAAGTTGAGCTCGTATCTTTTTATAAACACTATTAATGTCCACATCTCTGCCCCTCAAGCTGTTGAAACTACTGACCCCAAAACTTCAAATTACCGATTCCGAATTGAAACCAAACATCAGATTTGTCCTTCATTTTACTTTCAACCAACTTTCCAAATCCCAGCAGTCTTTTGTTTCATAAACAAAACAGATCTACAAGTCTTATAATCCACTAAGAGCATTAAAAACATACAGTCACACACTACAGACTGAAAACATGAGCGAATCCCGTCCAATCCCGTCATCGCTGTAAGAAGATCCCACGACTCAGCAGAAACTATTAATGCTGTAAATAAATGTAATTATATGGTTGAGCACCACAAATGTTCTCCACTGTTATCCAACCATATGAGAAATCTGTCTGTAATCTCAATCCACCAATGTCAAAACAAACAGACTTCCACGTCCAACTCTTGTGAGGCCTGCCATAATTTAACCAATATCTCTACCACAAATGTGGTATTTTTTAATGTGTTATTAGTTTTTGTATCAAATTCCTTTACTTTTAAAAATGTGACAGGTGGAGGAAGAATAGACGTCACGAAATGGCGAAGGCTTGGTTTATGAATATTAATTAGGTTATGCACAAATAATTTACCGTTTCTATTAATAGATTGTCTACTGGGGTCAAAAATAGTGTAAAAAATGTCAAATAATAACCACAAGCTGATCATAAATAAATAAAATACAAGGATCATAATAAAATCAAGGGAATCAAAATAATAAATAAACTAAAAGTAAATCACAAGAGGATCATAAATAAATAAAAATCAAGGAAATCATAACAAAATGAATAAGTAAATTAAATCACAAAAGGATAATAAATAAATTCACAAGTGATCATAAATAAATAAAATCAAGGGAATCAAAAATAAATAAATCATAAGAGGCAAATAAATAAATAAATTCACAAGCAGATCATAAATAAATAAAAATAAAAATCAAGGGAATCAAAAATGAATAAATAAAAAAATAAAATCACAAGAGAATAAATAAATACATACATTAATAAATAATTAAAATCAAGGGAATCATAAATAAATTAATAATAAAATCAAGAGAATCAAAAAATAAATGAATAAATAAATATTAAAATCACAAGAGAATAAATAAATAAATAAATTCACAAGCGGATCATAAATAAATTAATAATAAAATCAAGAGAATCAAAAAATAAATGAATAAATAAATATTACAATCACAAGAGAATAAATAAATAAATCAAGGGAATCATAAATAACTAAATTAATAAATAAATAAAAATTAGATCAAGAGGATAATGAAGATAAAAATCAAGGAAATCATAAATAATTTGAAAATAAATAAACAAAAAAATAAAAACAAAAGGGGGGTCAACATATTTGGGGTCTGTGGCAACAAAAGTTGTTTTTTTAAAACTCTCTCAATCTCTGGAATGTATTGATTGATTGATTCATTTCAAAATCAAAACTAGAACGTAAACAGCAACACTAAAATCAGAACTGTCCAAAATTAATGTAAACAACTAATTCAAAAGCACACCAAGTTGCTATTTTCAATATTATGAAGTTCTCATTACGCAGTGTTAGTTACTGTAAAGAGTGTCGGATCGACCGCTGACATCTTCCTTTGACTCCTAGATGTCTGGCTGATACACAATGCTTTTCTTTCTGTTATCAACAGACTGTGAGAGTTTGGACACACACATGCACACACACCATTCCCAAACAACAGGTGACATGACAATCACATTAGCTCTTATGTGACTCACACACACACACACACACACACACACTCTTTCTATTCTCAGACGAGACAGCTGAGCGTCACGCCAGACTTTGCTGCTGTGGCACTTTCTCTCTCGTACGGTCAAGCTGGGAAAAGCATCTGGTCACAGAGGGGGCCCAGGACAACAAATACAGAGAGACCCCAGAACAACAAAGCTCACAGTCAGACACTTCCTGTTTGATGTCCATCTATGAGAAAAGATCCACAGATTGTTGCCTTTGCAGTTTTTTTCCCAGTAATAATGTGTCTTAACTGTTATTTTATCTGTTTTCCAGTCACTAATGTCATTCTAGTGGATAAATAAGTAAAATGTTATAAATATATACAAATATATATCTAAATGTTTTTTAATTATTTATTATAATTTAAAATAATATTTTTTGTACTAAACATATTTCACATTTGTTAAAAATATTGTGATTAATTTAATGATTTTTATGATTTAAATCAGTAATATCAAATTCACTATGATTCTATTTACATTTACATTTATGCATTTGGCAGACGCTTTTATCCAAAGCGACTTACATTGCATTATCCTATACATTTGTATCTGAGTTTGTGCAATCCCTGGGATCGAACCCATGACCTTGGCATTGCTAGTGCCACGCTCTAACCACTGAGCTACAGGAAAGATTCTATGATTCCATTATTTCTTAATCCCTCACTATTGTAGCTTGTACTATTCTAAACGATGTTTGAAAATTTGTATTACTAGCAATGTTATTAACTCCTTAAGATACTTCTCGTTTGTAAGTTGCTTTGGATAAAAGCGTCTGCTAAATGAATAAATTTAAACATAAATGTTGCAAAATTACTACAAGTTAACAAAAAATACAATATAACATAATACGGCCACCATAGCTTCTCCGACAGGGAGGGGTGCGAGGGGTGTGAGGGGTGTGCGCCGCTAGTTGCAGTTGACAACCTCACCACTAGATGCCACTAAATTTTACACACCGCACCTTTAATCGTAAAACGTAATCGCAAATCGTTTCTTGTCATCATATTCAGTTAAAGGTGCTAAAGAGGATGTTTTGTTTTATACATTTTTGAAATATTACTTGAAACTGTCTTTACTAACTGATAAAAGACTATTAGGTGCACTGAAAGGAATAATATTAATATACATCATCTGTGCACGAGGTAGGGCCTTAAAAACATCAGCCAATTGGCCCTCTGGCTTGTCAATCACTGCCATGACGTTGCTTGTGAGAGACGCGCGGCTGCGCGCTCCAGTAACTTTCCACACTCCACAGGCGCCGCACGCAATGTTTTTGTCAGGAGACAGGAGTAACAACTGCAGATTATGAGTTACCTGCGGTGAGTCCGACATAATGAATCCACTAACACGACACAGCGAATGCCGGTGGTAAACAAACACCCGTGTTCCAATACTCCTGCACGAGTTTCGGGAGGTGTTCCCTCGAACTGAGCTGTGAAGGAGCGGGGTTGTTCTTACGCATGCGCTCATTTCAAAAACTCACTAACAGTGTTTGGGTTCTCAGTCGATGAAAAGATCCTCTGTATCACCTTTAAAACAGTCGGCAAATATTAAACGTTTATCTTCTTACATCTTACCACGCACTCTTTCACTGCTAAAACTAAGCATCGCATTGGAATTCGCACTCGCCTTCTTTGAACGGTAAGCCCCGCCTTTTTTGATTACATTGGCCATCTTAATCATTTTGACGGGAATGATGCAGACCAGCCTAAAAATGTAACTTTTAAAACTTTCTGTCATTCTAACAACAAACAGCACAGTGCAGCAACAGCATCAAGAGTGTCAAATGTTTTTGGGGGGGACAATTTGGCCATTTCTAATTATTGGGGGGACTTGTCCCCCTCAATGTCTATGGTGGTTACGGCCCTGGCTTAAAGAATCTATCTAAAAAATCTAAAAAAAAATAAAAGATTTTTGTGAACCCCCATCTAAGAACCCCTTTTATTAAATAACAATAAAAAAAACGTACAGTAAAAGTTTGTGAACCCATTTTGGCACCATGTTTGAAAACCCCTTTTACGCACAACACACAGTAGCTGTGATCAAATTCACTGCTATTTTTGCTCCACTTTCCCTATATAGTGCACTTTTGTATATTTCCAGTGCATAAGAAACAGCGCAGGGCTCAATTTTAAACCCAAAAAGATCAACAATCGCACAAAGTAAAATATATTATTATACAGTAATTGTTTTTCTTCCCTTCTTCCTGAGGGTGTTGTCATACTTGAATTGTGCCGGCTCAGATTGAGCCAGTAATTTTCACTTGTCTTCCACTCCATTGCTCACCCTCTCTCCCGGCCATTAGAGCGCCATACATCATCATGATCCACTGCGGCTCGTCGATAAGTGCTGTTTGTTCTGAGAGCGTCGGTTAGATGGCCCGCCTCACGTTTAATGGCCGTCTACAGCTGTCAGAGGCGCTGGCCTTTCAGCCTCATTCTCTCCAGCTCCGTTTCTGGGAAATGTTGGATCAAAGTCACCGGAAAATGGCCAGCAAGAGTCAGCATCTATATGACACTGTCTCGCGGCTAAAAGGTCCATCTCATTATTCAGAGAGTCAACTGACGGGGTAACAGAGGCTGCCGGCGGCTTAAATCAGAACGATCTGTCCAAGACTAAATTGACTGTGTGTCTCTGGCAGTTAGCTGGAAACGACGGACGGATGTATGGATAGATAAATCAGGGGAATGGTGAAAAATTAAAGTGGGAACAGAGAGAGAGAAACAACTCTTTTCTAAATAAAAAGCAGTGAATTTTGGAGGTTTTTTCCCCCACAGTGCCTCTGTTTAACAGTGCAGGAAATGAGTACGCTAATGGAGGAAACTATCTATTTTAGGTGCCATCTCATGAACACTAATGACCCTAAATAACAACCTTCACCACATAACTTTGTGCTATGAACACACTATAAACATGAATTTTTCCTAAAATTTATATTGGTTTGTTTGAGTAAAAAACTATCTAAAAATCCTCAAAACAAGATTGTGAAAAAAGTGTGCTTAATTGTATTGAAAGTGCACTTTAGTGTACTTCAAATTTTAAAAGTATGTATTTTTCGATAACTGTACTTGCAGATAAAATGAAAATAAATTTTCACTGAAGTGTACTTAAAGAGTACACTTTCATTAACACACTTAAGTACACTTTAGTTAGTACACTTTCATTAACACACTTAAGTACACTTTAGTCAGTACACTTTCATTAACACACTTAAGTACACTTTAGTCAGTACACTTTCATTAACACACTTAAGTTCACTTTAGTCAGTACACTTTCATTAACACACTTAAGTTCACTTTAGTCAGTACACTTTCATTAACACACTTAAGTACACTTTAGTCAGTACATTCGGCAGTACACTTTAACCATATTTCAAAGACAATAAAATTATGAAATTACATGTTATTTAACATTTGTCAAAAAAGCACTAGCTAATTCATCTAATTTCATTTGATATAAATTTTAATGAATACACTTTAATTCAATGCAAATAACATGCAATTAAATTTCTGAAAATGTTACATTCAGTTCAGACTTGTATATTCGTTTAAAGTATAGGCTATTATTTTAGTACTGTTTAGTTTACACAGGAAATCATTAGCAAATGATCTCTCAAATTTTTGTTCAGTTTATGCTTGAAATAACAAGGGTGGGGTGGTTTCCTTTTGGCTTTGGTAAATAAGCAACCACTAGCAACTGCCTAGCAATGCACTAAAACCATTTAGCACCATTTAGCAATAGTATAATAGCATAATATTCTGGCTAGGCACCCATAACACACAAGCATTGGTTTTTTTACGGGTTAGCGTCTTTCACATTTTCTTTGGAAAATCTAAAATCTAGTTTAAAATAAATCCAGGAAAGGAAATAATACAGATGGCTCAATGTGTCAGAACATGCATGCTAACTGCTAAGCTACAACTCAGATGTTCCTAGCATGCTCAAAGTTACTCCACATAACAGTTAATATAAATAAGTTAGCAAAACAAACAGGCATTAAAAAAAACAATTACGATACTATGTTTAAACCTGATGCTACGTGCTGCTAACACATAGCCAACTCATTTAGCATACCTTTCCCCATGAGCGTAAAGCTGCTAATCGCCATGTCAGAACAAAGCAAACACAAGCATCTAGCACCACAACTCAAGCTAGCGGCTAATAATAGCATCTCTTTCATTACCAGGCCTGTGTAAAACGGCACACGGAGTCATTCCGGGATAACAGGACCTTAACAGAGGAATTCCAGTCACCTTTAAATTCCACAGTTAGGAACTAATTAGGAATATTTCAGGAATGCAGACCGGAGAGTCTTTTCAAAGTGTTGAATTGGGACTTTATGGAGATGTTTAGTTATGCTAGTCAAAGACATTACAATTCAAAAACACTTTAAAAAAGTTTTATTTATTACCCAAATTACTATTTATTTTTAATCAATTGGCTTTTTATCAGTTGTTAATTGACATTGGCAATTAATAAAAAACACTTTCTTTCTTTCAGAAATCCTTCTAATATGCTGATTTGCAGCTCAAGAAACATTACTTATTATGATCAATGCTGAAAATATTGCTTAATATTTGTGTGGAAACACCAGGAATCTTTGATGAATTGAAATATTCTTTTCTGGGTTGGCAGCAGCTTCTAGACAAGGATTAACCTAAAAAATCCCTCATCTCCACTAAACGCAATCAGCACAATGCCAAACCCTGACGCACAGAAACAGGATGTTGGACACGGACGCTTTTAAATGACTTTAGGTAATGGAAGATTAATCACTGTTATAAATCAACATCTGAACATACTGAATGTAATTCACAAATTCAACAATTTGGCCTTTGCAATCCTCAATCAAATCTCCTTGCCAACAAAGTCACACAGAAGCAATCAGATCCAAATTCAATTTCATTTCCATTTGAGGTTGAAGCTTCTTTTCTGATGGCTCATGCCATCCTCAAGAGGGTCTGATAACTGTAATAATCAGACACTCTTTTAGCTTTTGTTTCCTTACTGTTTACAAAACCGCAATGAGTGTTTGATACAGATAATAAAGGCAGAGATCATGTTTCCTAGCACTTAAGTCCAATCCCGGTGGAAAAATGTGTTTCTGTTCTGGTTGTTTACCAAACTGGAGTCTGAAATGTGCTGAACGCACTTGTGGGAATACACTCATTCCTGAACCATTTTGGGGTTTGAGACCTTCGTCATTGTTATTATTAAAGAAATGTTGTGTA
Organism: Anabarilius grahami; assembly: GCA_003731715.1. Taxonomy (NCBI): domain Eukaryota; kingdom Metazoa; phylum Chordata; class Actinopteri; order Cypriniformes; family Xenocyprididae; genus Anabarilius; species Anabarilius grahami. Next base: position 1,902,443 of record RJVU01000282.1, on the reverse strand, counting down.
TTTTGGTTTTGCATTAATATAAGCACATCTCTGATGTTCCTCACCTGTCAAGCAGGTATCATGGATGAGCACAGGCCCGTCGCCAAGGAGGGGCATTAGGGGGCAGTGCCCCCCCAGATGACACAACATGCCCCCCTAATCGTATAGTCATTCAGCAAACTACCGATTGAGAGCAAAAACCTTATTTCTTTGGATATGGCCATTCACATATTTCATAACGAAATGTCTTCAGCAGCATTTAGCTCATAGGAACACTATCTCTACAACGGCAACTTTAAATAACACATTATCTTCAGAAATATGAAACAGAATTTAGGCGGAGTGTGTGTAAGGCCGGCCATGGACTTGAGACTATTTTCTCACTCAAACCACTGCCTACCTGCTGCTGCTTCTGATTGCTTTTAGAGGGAAAAACTGCACATAACTACTGGTCTAGGATCAGTTAATATTAGCATATTGGCGAAAAATATTTGGCAAACGATCTAGTGCTTATCTGTGTTTGCGCTCTGAATAACGGCAATGCTTTACAACGTGTTCTTGCAGCGTTGAGCAATGTAGCCAATCACGAACAAATCTGTTGATTTCTGGAACGCAATGACCAATCTGAACAAGAACTTGTTTTGAGCGGTGAGTGGATTCTGAGTTGTGGACGCTGGGAAATTTTCCCTCATTATAACAAACAATTATGTAAATTGTTATGTAATTATGCAGTGAGTTTAATTTATTGTTACAGAACTTTTTGAGATCGCAATGAACTAAGATGAGTGAGATTTTTAGTGACTATAGGGAGCGCCTTTTGCGCACTCTCTGCCAAATCCCGCATGCGTAATCTGAAAAAATTAACAGTGGTTTGTGAACGTAAACACTTTATTAACAAATAATTTATCAGCAGTGTTTATGTTGGGATATGTAGGTTGTGCTGTGACAAGTGAGTTAAAACTATTTCAAGGAAATCTGTTTAAATGCGTTTTTAAATGGGAATCGCATCTCCTCACCCTGGAGTTGGTTCACCCTCGGCCTATGATCAGAAAATTCATATTTAATGCATTAATACACAAAACGGAACTTGAAACATATAGGCCTTATTTTAAATGACTAGTATCACTCAGACACCCGCCGCCTTCAACTATTTTAAGGGTGAGTACACTCAAAGTCTTTGTTACACATCAATATGCTACAGATGTAGGCTAGCCTACATATTTTTATTGCTATTTGGTATGTATCGTTTTTATTATTGTGTTGTTCGAGGAATTGAAAAGCTTTTGTGCCTCGTGTTTGCAAAGTATATTGCCATAATGCAAAGGGGTTTAGTTTTTGGTTTGATCTAATTAGGATCAACTATCTTGTGTTTTTGGGGTAATATAGAACTTTATTTCATTATAGAAGTCTATTTCTTTAGATATAGAAGTCTATTTCATTAATAATAAATACGGGACATTATTATTTTGGTGAACGTCTGTTTCTCAGATTATAAAAATGTGTGCCCCCCTATAAAAACCGAATGCCCCCCCATTCTATATGTTCTGGCGACGGCCCTTGATGAGCACCTGGCCAGCTAAGAGTCAAGAGTGTCTTAAGCTTCCTTTAATAGGATTCAAGCCTGGATAATACCAACCCAATCATTTAGAGAAGAGCTACGGAGCAGTGAAGATTTAACTGGGTGAGCCGTATCACTTTACAGGACTCATGAATAAATGAAAACAGAAAAATGATACTACTGTATATATACCAATTAATAAATAATAAATATAACTAAAATGAAAATTTAAAGAGCCCCTATTATGCTATTTTAAAGGCTCCTAATTTTGTTAATTATGTTGTAGTAACTTTAAAGTCCAGGTACAATGTGAACGCAAAGAGAACTGGGTTTTCATTTACTTAGTTCACGTTTGGGTGAAAGAGGTGTGCATTTAACAATAACAAGTTAAAAAACATTGCCAGAACATGACTTAATTTGGGTACAATATGAGGTATTAAATGTTAAATCCCAATGTTTGTTAAAACAATACAATTTTCTTTTGACCAAACTGTTCTGCTTTAAGCACTTGACACAAGTATGTTTTCCTTCAGATTTGACAGTGAAGTTGAATCTGAATAAATCTCGATTTGATCATTCCACCTCTGCATTCCAAAGGGAATGATAACACTGAAAAGAATACACAAGACAAAATAATAACAAGCTTAAGGAGGAACAAACAGAGCATAGGCGATAAGTGTCGACGCCTCCACACACGAAAGGACAGAATATATCAGCAGCACTGCAGTCTTCAACAATGCTCTCATTTCCATAATAACACCAAGGGCCACTGGGAAAACTGGACCAGACGAGTTCTTAATTGTCTGCTTGTAATGAACAAGCCTGCCAATGTTAATAGCGCTGGCTAAGAGCAAAATAACTCAAGAGAAGGGCGACTCAAGAATCTCCAAATGGCACCAATTACAGAAGCACCAATTTCACTTGTTGGTCGAATAGGTCCAATAGCACACTTCAATTACCATAGCAATAATTTAGTATCGTCAGTATTATTTTCTTTCTGACAGAATAAACACGTCTAACTAAAAGCGAACATATAGTAGAACCAAATTTTGTTCAAAACTAATTGATACAAACACAACAATTATTGTACATCTTTGATTTGATGAGCCCTGTCTATAAAATTGCAACACATTGCAATTCTCCTTTCTACAAGATGTAATATAAGAGTCTGTGAAGTTTTAGCTCAAAATAGCCAACATATCACTCATTATTCAATGACAAAATGCCCCTTTTTGGGTGGAAGCAAAAACACGCTGTTTTCGTGTGTATATTTTTAAATGCAAATGAGCTGCTGCTTCCCGCCCCTTCCAGAAGAGGGTGGAGCCTTTACAGCTTGTGCCGCAGATACTCCGGCAACAAAACAGGAGAAACAGTATGGCCGTTTCCACAGAACGTGATTTTGCAATCCACTGCGCTGTTTTTCAGTTACTTTCTATGTGATCATGGGCTAGACGGACCTTGTGGGGGTTTTTTCCCTCCCATTCGGGGCCATTCACACTTTGTGTCTAAAACACGAGACGTGGGCAGTGGAAAGCACAAGGTCTAGAGATGTTTTTTAAAAGTTAAACTTCTTTTAACTTGAGCGCTTTAACTTGATTTTAACTGTTAACTTGATTTTAACTTGCTATGCTATAATAGAAATGTTTTTATACTGTAGCATAACAAGATGATCTAGTATAACAAAAAGGATCATTTACTGTTTTTAATCATTTGCAAAAAATGTGTTAAGTTTCATATCTATTTTGTAACTCTATAAAGAAACACAATAACAATGCAATTGTTTGTGGAGGAGAAACTCATGAAATGCTAGCATTTGTTTTAAATGTCTATGATTATCAACAAAAAGGATCATTTAATGTACTGTAAACATTTGCTAAATGTTAGCTTTTCTTTAAGTTTTTAATTTGTATTTGTTTGGTAACTCAATAAGAAACACAGAAACACAATCGCGTTACCATTAGCGAAGAAACTCCACAATGAAATACTAGCATTTTTATGTCTACAATTATCAACAAAGAGATATTTTTTACTGTACGTTAAATATTTGCTAAGATTTTATCTTTATTTATTTTGTAACTCTATAAAGTAACACAATGACAATGCTACCATTAGCACTGCAATACGAGTTTCAAATGTCCATGAGTTTCAAATTTAAAAGTACTACTTCAAACATTGTTCTGAGAAGTAAATTGGAAAATATATACTTTTGTAGCCTAAGTTTCTACTCTAACATCACAATGCTTTCCTAGCTCAAAAAGATTTATTTCATCGTCAAGCTCACTAACGCTAACTCTAAATATTGCTGCTGTGCGATTTTGTGAATTTCTGATGATCTACATTCTGAATATTGCAAAAAGCAATACTCTTATCCTCCAGTGATGACAGTTTTTCATTACACTATTGACGAGCAACAACAGAAGATCAATTCTAGACTTTAAGTACCAGCCGAGCCGTTTCTTCGATTCTTAGGTGTTTAAATTACTTGTCTGTCTATATTTCACTCCATCTTTTCTAATGTGTCCCTGGTTCCTTCGGTTCCCCGGAGAGAGTTTAGTGAGAACAGGATTCCTGTCGCTCACTGTGATGTTCAAGCAAGCTATTTTAAGACACCAGGAACTCTGGGATCACACATAGACACATGCCATTTTATGTGTGTATCAGTTACACACACAGTGTGCAAAGTCATACGGTCACATCCTGAGCTTTACATGCTCAATCAATCAAATTGACCCAGTAATAAAAAGCTACCCAATATTCAGCTCTGCGTGATTCAATGATGTGTCTTCATGAATATTCATTAGCGATTATTGGCATATAATCTCAATACAAAATACTTTAGGAGTTCTTTTCAATTTCGTTTCAAGGAAAAACATGGTAGCCCCAACATCACAGGGTCTTTCTCAGGCAAACGTACACAGGGCAAAGGTGGCATTAGGTGTTGACTTACTTCCAAAGCTTTAATAATGTCGACTGCATTGAAACATGAACCGAATGGATGTACTGCAACCCTGATGCTAATTTCAGCTCTAGAGATCCAGATTTCTCTCACGGTGAACATGCCGACATCTGGACATCTGATAATAACAGTGTTCACACCAGAGATTAGGAACAGTTCAAGGAACAAAAACAAATTGATTTTGTACAGAACGTCATAGAAAAGTAAAAAAAAACAAAAAAGTAATTTTGAAATGTTGGTAACTGGTTAATAATGGTAATCCTAGTTTTCTTATGCTTGAAATTTTGACAAATTATGTCAAAAATTACTTACGAATCAATTTGTCGTCATTCTAAATACACATTCTAAGTACAATTTAGGATGAACCATTTCTCAAAGGATGTCGATTCATTGCGAGTGCCATTTTTTTATTAACATAATTTACGTCTAAATTGATTGGTGTCTATCGTACACCATGAAATAGCTATAAAATGAGCAGTAAAAAGATTTTGCTTGCTGTAAGTTTTCAGAAAATATAGTTTACAGCAACAAGTGTTCAATTTTGACATTAATTGCAAGCTCCGCCCACAATAAAAATCACTTTGGTCCAAATTCCAACTCCGCATAAAACACACCACATAACATTGGCTATAACAAACAGAAATACGTCTAATTACCTTTTAACTACCTTTAACTGCTGAAGCCGAAGCCATGTGACGTCACAACGACTTTCCAACTTGTCATTATGAGTTTCACATAATTGTTTTTTCCTAGTCGGAAACTAGTAATTACGTTAATTCCAACATGACGTGAATGCAACGTAACCATCAAACATGTTATGATTAGTTGTGTCATTTTGTAGCATTTTTGCTTTCAGCGAGGACAGAAAAATGACTTTTTACTTGTCGACGTGTTGCGTCACGTCTAGTTAACTCAAGGTGTAAGATTATCTCCACAAATAGCGGCATGTTAACATGTGAAATGCAATCTAAACTGGCCGGGTGTGAAACGCACTAGTTGTTTCGTACAAAGCAACAACCACTGTGTCATCTGTCTTTTCCCAGTCCTGTAGGTCTGTTCCCATCTGCCTCTGGGAGAACAGAGAGCGTGAATGTGTTTGTGAGGGTCGACAGCAGGACACATGGAGCTCCGTCTGTCTGCGCTCAGATGAACAGAATGAACCCAACAGGTCCAGAACAGCTGACAGGAAGACCAGAGAAATGACACTGACTCCATTTTTATTTGTCACTCACTTGCTCTGTATCTAATTTCTGCCTCTATCTTCACTTCTCGCTTCAGTTACGCCCTCGTTCACTTGCAACACAACGTAAGTTTCAAAGCTCATTTAACTTGTGCTTAGCTGTTCTGCAAGTGCGCAATTCAGTTCGGTGATGCTAATAGCGCAGAAACCATTTATTAGTGTCCTTATAAACAGCACAATGTCCATAACTACTGCTCCACATTAACATTACTTGAAAGAATGAAAACAAATGCTGATTAAATTTACACTTTAAATAAACAACAAGTTGCTTTTGATAAAAGTATGTCAAATAAATAATAATTTTAAAACACAAATCATATTAAAATCACATTTTTGGTGAAATTTGCTTTACTTGTACCTGATTAGTCTCGATAAATAGCCAATTCGTGCTTAAATGCATATGCATCTGAATATATTCCACGTTTTCCAAAATATAACACTCTTCTCCAACATTTGATGAATTTCGGCTGCAATAATTACTATAAACGTCTCTTTTAAACCAAAAATGTTTGCATCAGCCAAATTGTGCAATTATATAGCGTGAAACTTTGAGGGGAATTTGTGCTGAAAAAATTTCCATCCATCTATTTTCATGCAAATTTTGGGGTATCGCATAAAAAATGTTGGATGGAAATGGCAAACTGAGCATAAATTCTAAAAATGAGCATTACAAAAAACGTATGTGCTCTTTTGAGGTGGATAAAAAAAAATTCCGGTAAGAAGACAAACAAAATCTCACGTGACTTTGACTCAACAGAGGATGTGATTGGATAACTGGACTAACCAGTGAACCAATCACATCACACAGCATTTCAAACGTTGTTCTGAAATGTCTGAGCCACAGTCTGTCATCGAAATGGTTTGGTTTAATGACCTACCAGAAGCGTCTCACACGATTGCATTCCCAAACACCAGGCATTCGAACGTGAGATGACATGACAGTGTTTGTTGAGTTTCGTCTGCGTGCTCTGAGATGGAAGCCATTTATAATGCATGAAAAAAGAGCCAATTATAAGCCCCCAAATTAAAGCAACTTCCATTTTTATTACAGATATTTTGGGCCAATTTCCCAGAAAGGGATGAGTTTGTTCTCTTGAACACACTGGATGAAATGGTGCTTTATTCGCAAATGTTTTATGCGATATTCCAATTTTGAGTTAGGGATTGAAACGTAAAAATATGCTATTTCAGTGCATATTCTGCAGAGATAAACTGGATTTGAAGTCATTTGTAAATAAGAAAAGTTTGCGCAGAAATACTACTTGTGAAAGTGCAAAATTAAGCAAATTCGCCCCGATGAGTTTGAGTCTTGATTAAACAGTTCAGACCATTCAATCATTAGTCAGAATAGATGTTTTAGATCATATTTAATTTAAATTTCGCTATAACAGGCAAAGTCAACATATTGTTTTGGTTCGTATCAAATTAAATGTGCCGTCAGCTCTGAGGTCTACAGCAGAATTACTCTGAGTTACGGTCCAAAAGGCCTGGATTTGGGTCAGGCACTGGATCACTGTGCCGAGTGGGATTACAGACAGACAGAGAGCTATACAGTCGCTGGTTGGTGGTGAATGTGCCACACTGCATTACTAAAGCTCCAGTGAGCACAGACAGTGATGCAGACGGTTACCTACTAACACAAACTCAGAGTGATGACCTACATGAGATCTGAAGAAACAAGAGAGAAACAGCTTCAGCACAATACAGGTACAATCAGATGCACATAGAGCGCAATATGCTCATTTAATGATGTGAAATCCCAGTGAACGAACGTGAATTTCACTTCATGCATCATTATTGTCTGACTATAGGAGAGTAGCCATTAAAAAGAGTAATTCGAAGCCCAGAAAATAATGTAATTTTACGACTATTTGCATTTGAACTAACTTAAACATATCGCAAAAGACAGAATCAAAGCATTACAATCAGTTTCTGCAAAATTCACTCAGGTAGATCCTTTTTTCAATTCCTAAACGTTCACATTTCTTGCGTATTTGGTCTTTTTCTTGCATGACATCACATGACTTTTATATTGACATCTGACAAATGATTTATTTGGTTTGCAAATAAATCATGACGATTTTGTATAATTCCCCATTTACTAGTGAATTGCATCAAATGGAGCATCTGCTCCATTATTTGGCGCATTTAGCCATTTCTCAATTTTCTTTTTTAAATAATGAATGATAAAATGGTGTCGTAGAACAATTATCTAATTCTTAATGAGTAATTTCTTCAGGCTACTGCCTGTCCTTGGCTACAATACTATTACGAAAACACTTTAGAATATCTTGCATTAGTCATTAGCAAATATTACGTAACGCTGAACAGACTCAATGTACATTTAAATGTGTATATACTCAAATATATAAATCAAAGTTTCTAGTCCCGGCCTTAGTCTGTTCACATTTCACTGGATTTTACAGGGTTGGTAGCATTATGTTGATTTATTATTGTTGTATCATATATTTCAGATAAACCAGCCCTAACTGGCACAAAAAAATAAACAAATTTTGGTTGGTCACTTCACATGTGAGTCTCTTCCTTTCTAAATGGACGGTTTTTGGCCAGATTAAGCTGAAAGGTGGACCAGACTTCATGTATATGCGAGACAATGACATTTCAAATGATGTTCATTTACACAATGATGTTTGTTAATAGCTTATTTATGTAACGCTGATAATACTGGAATCAAACTGAATGGTGGTTGGACCAGTCATCACACACACACACCGATACCCGGGCGGTGCCATTCCACAGTTAACCGCTACCCACAGACACAAACCATCATGTTCATCACTGAGGATGAGGACGCTGAGGTTTGCCTCATATTCATATGACAGAGAAATGAAGGTGACTGCAACCCTAATAAACCTGTTAAATGTCTTGAAGCTGTTCACATTTGGACATTAATATTCAATTCACAATTTAAAATGTGCATGCATTCAGATTTGGACATTAAAATTCAATTCAAGATCAATAATATTTAGCATATGTCCATATTTGGGCATTAATATTAAAATTATAATTAATAATGTCCAGGATATGCTATATTTGATCATTAAAAGTCAATTAATAATTCAGAATGTTGTATATATGTCCATTTTTGGGCATTAATATTCAATTCATAAGGAATAATGTTCTGCAAATGTCCATATTTGAACATTAATAGTAATTCATTATGAATAATGTCCAACATCATCATGCACATCTAATTTTTCGTCTCAAAAACGGATTAAAACAAGCGATTATATATTATTTTTCATCACTGGCATCAAAACAAAAGGTTGTTTATCATATCCTTGTACAGAATCAGTGATATACATAATCATATTTGTGTTTGTAATGGCCTCAGAGGGGTCCAGCCCTGCCATGATGGAGATGCACTTGTTTTCCAGTGGCGCAATAATGCAACAAACGCCTTATTATGGTAATAAATCAATTCAACTGCTTCATAACACGCTGCAGAAGCATTAAACGCTCAAAAACGCTAATGAATGACGGTCACTCACCCAGAACACGAAGGAATAGACGATGAGGAGCGTTTTGAGGCAGGTTATAACTGGTTTGGTCTCCATTCTCCTTGATGCCATGAGCGCAGTGGGTTTGTGCTGCTGTGATTCTCCGCTGCGCCTCCGCCGCTGCGCTCCAGTCACTCTAGATCCGTCTGGCCAATCAGAGGGCGAGATACCCCGCAAAGGTCCCGCCCCACTCCAACAGGCCAATCAGAGGAAGAGAGGGGGACGTTCAATCCCCGCCCTTGAGACGCGACGCCCTCTGCTGGACGTCACATGACAGTGACGACAGTTGCGCTAAAGGTGAGGCAGGTGCCTTTGCGTCATTGATACAAGATTAAAAAAATATTTTCATTTAATTGAACTCTGTCCTTTATTGTATTTATATAAAATTAGCATTTTTGTTATAGGATGTAAAGTGTAATTTTTAAGCATGCAAACATTGATATCAATAAAATAATATATATATATAATAATATTTATAAAATAGTATTTTTTTTAACTTTA
>RJVU01000282.1:1812144-1883589 GCA_003731715.1 Anabarilius grahami | reverse complement strand
ACGAACACCGTATAAATAGTTGTTTATACAATATATAAATATATAGTTACATTATATATATATATATTGTGATTTATTTTACATTTAATTAATATTTATATAGTTTTAATGTTTAAATATAATATTTGATGTGTTTAGATGATTGATATTCTTAATTATAAATCTAAATTAAATATAATTGTATTGTACTATATCATTTCTAAACATTTTTACTGAAAACAAGAATAATCATGATTATCTCAATCTACTGACAGTCCTATTGTAAAAAGTAATAATTTATGAATGTATTTCTTAATATAATTGGCCAGTATTTGATTTTTCTGAGGGTACGCTGTTATCACAAACTACACTAATAATATCTCACCTTTGCGATGTCACTGAAAGTAATCACAGTGCCATTGGCTACCGTCTCTGAAAGAGGTGGAGCTCTGAAAGGAGGGAGTCCTTTGGCAGTTTTCCCGGTGAGACTGAAGAAATGGTGTCCTGTGACCTCTGAGGAGTACGCAACAGCCGTCGCCGCTATGACAACCAGAGCATTCCGGACTGTGGACACAAGAAGGATATACCTAAATAATTGTTGGTTCATTTATAGATTCACAAAAACTTTTTAAGCACTCACTAGTAGCAAAACTCCACACCAGCTTTCGAGCTGATCGGATGAGGAGAGGAGCCTCTTCTTCAGCAGAACCCAGAGAATTCTTCATCAGTGTCATCGTGATCAGGAAGAACAGACAGCACAGACCCAGAATCACATCTCCTACTCTGAGAATAGAGATGATTTTGATAAGCAGCTTAGAACAGATTATTTAAAGTGCCCCTATTATGCTTTTTGGATAATACCTTTCATGCATTGTGTAATATAGCTGTTTGTGAAAGAAAAAGATCTACAAAGATCTAAGTGTTGATAAACTATCTATGAAGAAAGAACGTCAGTAATTCCAGTCTTACTTCCTGCGCAAACCTACAGGAAATTTGCATAATGCCAGCCTATGGTCTTCATTGGCTGTCCACTAACGTCTACTTTGACTCTCAAACACTGTAGTTGTAGCTGAGGCCTGGAAGAGTTTGGTTCAAGTTTGGTTTGTCGACATGTCGAGAAGACGCTGTTTTCTGCTCTGTGAAAGCAAATCCACTCGAGCTCAAATTGATATGGTAAAAAATTAGGAGCCTTTACAATAGCATAATAAGGGCACTTTAACAACACTACATGGATTAGAAAATGTTAACAGCTCATTGGTCAAACACATAAATGTGAGCTCACCTGGCCTCAGGGATCTTGTGGAAGGTGTAGTACACCTGCAGGAAGAACTGCTGTGGGATCTCCTTCAGACCCAGAATATTCTGCAGCACAAATGGAGTGGATTGACAAAGGGCACAAAAACTCTTAAAGATATATGCATCTAAAATGAAAAGAGGTAATTAAGATTCTTACCTTGACCTGGCCGAAGCCGATAGTGACGGCTGCAGCACACGTGAAGCCTTTAATTACTGGATATGAGATGAAATCCAAGAGGAACCCTAATGAAGTAAAAATCAACAGCAGATGAGGTGACTGACTTTAATAAAACTTATTAAAAACTTTTGAAGTCACAAAATTTCATTGAGCTTCTTTTTTTTTTTTTTTTGATAAATCAACGAATGAATTTTCAATTAATTATAAAGCTACAACACAATTATAAAAGTGTAAAAATTGTTATATACAGTGGGTACGGAAAGTATTCAGACCCCCTTAAATTTTTCACTCTTTGTTATATTGCAGCCATTTGCTAAAATCATTTAAGTTCATTTTTTTTCCTCATTAATGTACACACAGCACCCCATATTGACAGAAAAACACAGAATTGTTGACATTTTTGCAGATTTATTAAAAAAGAAAAACTGAAATATCACATGGTCCTAAGTATTTAGACCTTTTGCTAAGACACTCATATATTTAACTCAGGTGCTGTCCATTTCTTCTGATCATCCTTGAGATGGTTCTACACCTTCATTTGAGTCCAGCTATGTTTGATTATACTGATTGGACTTGATTAGGAAAGCCACACACCTGTCTATATAAGACCTTACAACTCACAGTGCATGTCAGAGCAAATGAGAATCATGAGGTCAAAGGAATTGCCTGAAGAGCTCAGAGACAGAATTGTGGCAAGGCACAGATCTGGCCAAGGTTACAAAAACATTTCTGCTACACTAATGGTTCCTAAGAGCACAGTGGCCTCCATAATCCTTAAATGGAAGACGTTTGGGACGACCAGAACCCAAAGATCACTGTGGCTGAGCTCCAGAGATGCAGTCGGGAGATGGGAGAAAGTTGGAGAAAGTCAACCATCACTGCAGCCCTCCACCAGTCGGGGCTTTATGGCAGAGTGGCCCGACGGAAGCCTCTCCTCAGTGCAAGACACATGAAAAAACATCTGAAGGACTCCAAGATGGTGAGAAATAAGATTCTCTGGTCTGATGAGACCAAGATAGAACTTTTTGGCCTTAATTCTAAGCGGTAAGTGTGGAGAAAACCAGGCACTGCTCATCACCTGTCCAATACAGTCCCAACAGTGAAGCATGGTGGTGGCAGCATCATGCTGTGGGGGTGTTTTTCAGCTGCAGGGACAGGACAACTGGTTGCAATCGAGGGAAAGATGAATGCGGCCAAGTACAGGGATATCCTGGACGAAAACCTTCTCCAGAGTGCTCAGGACCTCAGACTGGGCCGAAGGTTTACCTTCCAACAAGACAATGACCCTAAGCACACAGCTAAAATAACAAAGGAGTGGCTTCACAACAACTCCGTGACTGTTCTTGAATGGCCCAGCCAGAGCCCTGACTTAAACCCAATTGAGCATCTCTGGAGAGACCTAAAAATGGCTGTCCACCAACATTTACCATCCAACCTGACAGAACTGGAGAGGATCTGCAAGGAGGAATGGCAGAGGATCCCCAAATCCAGGTGTGAAAAACTTGTTGCATATTTCCCAAAAAGACTCAAGGCTGTATTAGATCAAAAGGGTGCTTCTACTAAATACTGAGCAAAGGGTCTGAATACTTAGGACCATGTGATATTTCAGTTTTTCTTTTTTGATAAATCTGCAAAAATGTCAACAATTCTGTGTTTTTCTGTCAATATGGGGTGCTGTGTGTACATTAATGAGGGGAAAAAATGAACTTAAATGATTTTAGCAAATGGCTGCAATATAACAAAGAGTGAAAAATTTAAGGGGGTCTGAATACTTTCCGTAACCCACTGTATATATCTCACAAATAATCAACTCAGCTTTTTGGATTAATCTTGTATGTTTATTTATTTATTTATTTTTATTATTTAATTATTAAAGTAAAACATTTAAAAGGTGCTCAATTATTAATTTATTTTATTTCTGAAAACAGCTTTTTTGAATGAATTATTTTCATTTAATTATAAAGCTACAACACATCTAAAATGTGCTTATAAATTATAGAATAATAATAGTAGTAGCAGTAGTAATAATAATTGTTTATATTATAAATAATTTATAAAGTATCTATACAAATTACATTTAATATATTATTATTCCTGAAAATGCATATGAAAAGTGCTCAAAATGTTAATATAATTATAATAATTACTATTATTATTATTGTTATTTTTATATTTTTTTATTACTAACACAAACTTAAAATGGTAACACTTTACAACAAGGTTCATTAGTTAAACATTAGTTAATGAGCAATACATTTGTTACTGTATTTACTAATCTTCTTTAACGTTAGTTAATGAAAATACAGTAATGTTCATTGTTTGTTCATGTTAGTTCTCAGTGCATTAACTAATGTTAACAAGATTTTAATAATGTATAAGTAAATGTTGAAATTAACATTAACAAAGATTAATAAATGCTGTAGAAGTGCAGTTCATTAAGTTAACTAATATTACCTTATTGTAAAGTATTACCCTTTAAATAATATACAACATATTATCATTTCTGCTGTTGAGTTTCTTCTGCGGTAAAGATTTATCTATTTATTATGTAATTCAGCCACTTCCACAACCTCATTTGCCACGCTCTTAAAAACTCGTTGCTATATTTTGGTGTGCGGCTTCAAAGACTTCAACGGGAAGTTGCACAGGAAGTAATACAATCTGATACTTATGTGAGAGTGGAAAAAAACACAGACTTCCTGTTTTCAAGATAGTACTGATTTACAGACGGCTGAGTCTGCTACTTTAGTCATACTTTATGTAAACTTTTATGTTACACTGGTACACATGAATGTTTAAACAATACTACATTCACCAAACAGACTATCTACCCTAGATTTTGGCATGAATCACACCAACATAGAGTGAAAATATGGCCTAAATGTTAACATTAACCCCATTTTACATCTTACCCAGCCTCAGTAGAGCCATTCCCGTCTGGATGACGCCGCACAACAAGGTGAGCACCACGGCGAACACAGGATCTCCACCGACATACGCCGAACACAGCAGGGACATGATGGCCGTCGGGCCCAGTGTGATGTCTTTAGACGTGCCAAATATACAGTAGATGAAACAACCCATGAACGCAGAATACAGACCGTACTGAAAAACAAATAAACAGTGTATATATGTCAAGAAAACCTTCCCCAAGCTGTGTCTGTGAGAGGATGTGAATGTTCTCACCTGGACAGGTAAACCAGCCACCTCTGCGTAAGCCAGCGCCTGAGGAACCGCGGTCAAACCCACTGTCAGACCGGCGATCACGTCCATCTTCAGCCACGTCAGGTTATACCTGGGCAGCCAGGTGAGGATGGGAAAACAAGAGCGCAGGGCGGCATTCCAGCGGAGTCCTGTCAGACGCTCCATCAAGATCCTTCAGTTCCCCCAAAGCACCATTGATTCACAATCAGAATCAGTCAAGGATTACACAAAGAGCTGTCGTGCTTCATCCAGGATGTTTTATTATTCAAGGGTGTGGACGAGCAAAAGGTTCATGGGAAGGGTGGAGCAATTATGGATCTCTTGTGCTAACAAGCTCTCCAGTGCCGTATGGTTTTCAAACCCTCGAGGTCCAGAAAGCCTCTTCTTGCTTCTCCATAACTGTTTTGTGAAAGTAAACCTGTGGACAGTTGAACAGCATTGGTTAGTAAAACTGCAAACCTCAAACCACAAGACAGCATCTATAAAATGTTGCTGATTGTCAAATCACTCTTTCAAAATTTTTTAGAAACATTTTGCATGTGAAGCACATTTTAAATACACATAATGTTTTTTCATTGTGACAGTATTTTAACATTTTTAGAAATTTCATGCCTAAATACATTAAAAAATTCAAATATATCATTATAGATTTTCCACTTACAGTAATGGGAAATTATGTTTAATTACTTAAATAATCTCAAAAAGCAAAATGCAATGGTCCTAAAAATATCCTTAAAAATTACTAACTTAAATATAAATATATTACAGGTAAAATTATACATTGAAGTTTGTTTTGTTTTGCATAGCAGTAATGAAATGCAAAAAAAGTCATAAAAATACCCTTTAGAAAATTACTAAAATTACTAACTTCGTGTATAACTATATTCAAATTAAAAAAAATATATCATCATATGTATTTTTCATTACAGTAAAAAATCGTAATGATAAAAAATACACTCAATTAATTCTTAATAATCATTAAAAGTAATACATCATTACAGTTTGATTTGTTTATTTTTCTGCAATACAATACCGAGATACATTACAGTAACAAAATCATCGAAACATCGAAAAAGAAAAAAACAAGGAAATGTTCCTAAAATATCATTAAAACTGCTTACCTCAGAGTTTTGACACGAGACATATGAAGAGAATCTCATGATTTGAGTATCCAGTGAACTGAATGAAACCACAGGGTAAATCGAAGAATACGTATTTGGGGAAAAACATACTAAATAAAATAATAATAATAAAAATAATATCGTTTAAAAACTGTTTGGAAATCGTATTTGCAAACCAAACTGAAAGTTGAGATCAATTATCAGAGCCACAATGCGAATGACTTTAACTTGAAAAGATCAAACCTCATAAATGACTTCGAGCCTCGTGCTTCATCGGAGTTGAAACATTCCCCGGACGTAATCTCATTATTTACACCAAAACATAAAGTCACAATGTAACACTAGTTAAAATCAAAGCGATTTTGACGTGAATCGCGGTTTTTTTGACAGACTGAAAAACAGCCCTTTGTGTGACGTATTCGCGTCAGCTGATCGCGGTCATGTGATGGACTCGCATGGCGGAAGTTTGTCTCGCCGAGGGTAAACAAAGAAAGTTCTAAAGACTTTTCCGTTTGCTTTAACAACATTCCTGGAGGTGTAGGAGGCAAATGACACTAAAATGTCGTTTTGGTTCGGGTGGACTCTGTTGTGTTTCCTGGTTTGTTGTGATGTAGGAGAGTGCAGAAGAAGAAATGTGCTTCTCATCATTGGTGTGTAGTGAAACACAATCATGAGTATTTGTAAATACTCATTTGACAATATTTCTATACTGTTGTGATGTTTGTTTTGTTGTTATGTTGTATTTACGATGTGTTAATGTCTCTATAGGCGACTTTAGACAGTCGAGTTAAGGCTGCTCTGTGCCTGCTCAAAATTCAGTGTTAAGACACAGTATCGCATAAAAGCCAGACTAAATTATGCCAGCTCAAACCCATCTCAGCCACTGGCATCACCGTATACAGTTGTGTGAATGCATTTACGCCACCTCTGGGCAGCATTAAACAGTTTGTATAAAGACACCTAATGGCACTTCAGAAGCGCCTCTGTGCCGTGTAAATTTGGCATGTTTTGTCATTGTATCACACAGCTGATGATGGTGGGTTCGAGACGGATGTCTACAACAACACTGTGGTCCAGACACCTCATCTTCGGGCTCTTTCTGAGCGCAGTGTGATCTTCAAGAACGCCTTCACCTCCGTCAGCAGCTGCTCACCAAGTCGTTCCACCATCCTGACTGGACTACCACAGGTAACCAGTATGTTAAAGTCTCTTTTTTAGCCCAAACTAATGAATGAACTTGCCTTGAACTTTTTTTCCCCTAATCAACAGCACCAGAATGGGATGTACGGCCTCCATCAGGGAGTTCATCACTTTAACTCATTCGATGGAGTGCACAGTCTTCCTCTCCTCCTGAAACAAGCCAACATCCACACAGGTACGATGAAGATCCATGAAGCTCTGAAAATAGATATTTTTAATACACCTTCTTAATAAAGCATAAAAACGCAAGGAAATCGACGCTGGCGCAGTTAACTAGTAAGCGGACTCCGATCGAGCCACTTCTTGAATCGTATGATAAAGAGGAAGATGTGAAACGACAGATGTTTATTTAAAAAATTGATGAATGCCTTTGCTGCGTTGCATCAAACTGTGCAAGATGCTTTGCCTGTTGAAGAAAGAGAGAGTGATCACAAATATTGGTTTTCACCAAGGTATAATGATTTTAAAGAGTTTAAGAAAAGAGTCTGTGGATGGATAGAACGTGCTCCTGAAAAGGAAAGTATTAAAGATTCTAGAAACAAACTGGATAACGTGTCTACAAGATCAAAGAGCAGTAGTAAATCCACTGCTTCCTCTATAAGACGACAAGCTGAAGCTAAGAAAGCTGAGTCACTTGCACATGCAGCCGCATTAGAAAAGAAATTGCAATTGGAAAGAGAAGAGCTGGAAGAAAAAAGGAGAAGTTAGCTATTGAAACAGACATTGCTGTTTCTGAAGCTCAAATAAGAGCAATGGATTTGATGGACACTGAGCTGCAGCAACTTCCAGTTACAACTACTGAAGATAGAATGAATGAATATTTTGAATCTGTGCAGTTGGGTTCATTTGTGCCTATAGAAATAGATAGCTGTGATGATGATGTGGAAGAAGAGGATGAGGAGGAGGATAAATGCTCATTTGTGAAAGGTCATGGAATTAAATCTAATATGATGCAAAAAAGCACCGAAGTTGTAAACGTTCATGCAAAGACGCCTGTTAAAGAAACAATGCCGCCTTCAATGCGCAAGCAAGAATCCATAAAGGAAAGATATCATGTAAAGGCATCACATTCTTCAGGCATTGAGAAGGATCTTGTTAATGTACAAAGTACAAAATAACGGATGTTAGTCAAGGAGCAGAAATTAGCAGGCCTACCTTCAAGAGAGATTCCTGTATTCACAGGGGACCCACTAGACTACCTGACTTTTATCAGAACCGTTAAGCACTGTATTGAAGACAGAACACACAACAATCGTGACAGACTGCTTTTCACTAGTGGAAAGCCACAAGATCTTGTAAAGAGTTGCCAACATATGGAACCACAAAGAGGTCACAAAGAAGCCAAAAGGCTATTAGAAAGAAGTGATATCCTTATCGCCAGTGCATATCAAGAAAGAATTTTAAACTGGAACCCTATCAGTTCAGAAGATGGTAGAGCACTGCACTCATTTTCATTGTTCCTGAGTGGCTGTTGTAACACCATGTTAGAGATCAATGCGCTGGCCGACATGAACCATGCCACTAATTTGAAGTGTGTAGTATCCAAGCTTAAGAGAGAAATGGAGACCGACTGCTAATAAGTACTACAAACAGAAAGGAAAAAGACCTCAGTTTCAGCAGTTAGTTGAGTTTATTGAAAGACATGCAAATATGATCATAGACCCATGGTTTGGTGATTTGCATGAAGAAGACAGTAAACCAATAAAAAACCTTCCATCAGACAAAACAAAAACTTCAAAATCCAAACCCACCACAACTTTCAAAGGAAGCAGATTTGCTACAATAGCAACAAGCAGTAACACATTACCTATCCTTCCGATGTTCATTGCTGAGTTGTCTGTACTGCAAAGGAAAACATGTTTTAGAAGAATGTTGTAAATTCAGCCAAGAACCTCATGATGACAAAATTTATTTAAAAAAAGAAAAGAAAAAAAAGGTGGCTGCTTGAACAAAGGACATCTCCGCAAGAACTGTAAAAAGAGGATGACATGTAAAGAGTGCACGCTTAGACACCTGACAGCCTTGAATATGCAAAAGTGAGTGGATGATAATCAGCTACAGCCAGGCAATTCACTTCTAAGTAGTGCACTAGTCTGTTTGGAAGCAAATACTCATAGAGGGGCTGGTAGCATTCCACTTCCAATCATTCCTGTGCAAGTGAAAGCTCAGGTGGTATGCATATATGCATTTTTAGATCCAGGAAGCTCTGCAACCTTAAACAGAAGCTTTGAGTCTGTGGACGAAAATCAAGAATCCTGTTGCATACAATGGGCCAAGAAAACCCTGTTAACAACACTGTGCTTACAGGTCTTACAATTAGCAGCTTAGATTGTGATGTCTTTTTTATGAACTCCCGGACACGTACACTCAAAGGGAAATACCAGTAGCACAGGAACAGGTGAATACTGCTGAAGCACTAAAGAAGTGGGATACTTGAAAAAAGTCCATATACCATCTGTTAAGGCAGATGTTGGACTGCTTATAGGGATGAATGCTCCCAAATTGTTAGAGCCATGAAAAGTTATCAACAGCCAAAGAGATGGCCCTTATGCAGTAAAAACTGTCCTAGGCTGGGTTGTTAAAGGGGTTCGTTCACCCAAAAAGGAAAATTCAGTCATTTATTACTCACCCTCATGTCGTTCCACACCTGTAAGAGCTTCGTTCATCTTCAGAACACAAATTAAGATATTTTTGATCAAATCTGATGGCTCAGTGAGGCCTGAATAGCCAGCAAGACAATTAACACTTTCAATGCCCAGAAAGGTACTAAAGACGAATTTAAAACAGTTCATGTGACTACAGTGTTATTTGTTTTATTATAAAAATAACAAAATAGCGACTTTATTCAACAATATCTAGTGAAAGCTTTACGAATCTTTTGTTTCGAATCAGTGATTCGGATCGCGTATCAAACTGCCAAAGTCACATTAACTATTGAAGTTTCAAAACACTTATGACGTTACGAAGCCTCGTTTACTGAAATCGTGTGATTTTGGCACTCTGAACCACTGATTCGAAACAAATGATTCAAAGCATCATTTTGAAATCGCCCATCACCAGATATTTTGGAATAAAGCTATTTTGTTATTTTTGGCACACAAAAAGTATTCTTGTTACTTTATGTTATTAAGGTTGAACCACTGTAGTCACATGAACTGTTTTAAATATGTCTTCAGTACCTTTCTGTGCACTGAAAAAGGGAGTGTTATTGCTGGCAATGCAGGCCTCACTGAGCCATTGGATTTGATCAAAAATATCTTAATTTTCTGAAGATGAACAAAGGTCTTACGGGTATGGAACGACATGAGGGTGAGTAATTAATGACACCATTTAAATTTTTGGGTGAACTAACCCTTTAATGGCCTCGTTGATTATTGTCAAACAGAAAGGGATCCAGTGGTTTATGCAAACCGCATCTCAGTATCTGACTTGACGAGCATGCTGGTACAGCAGTACAATCATGACTTCCCAGAAAAGGAGTACAAAGAAAAGACAGAGATGTCACAAGAGGACAAAAGGTTCATGAGCATAATGGAGAATGCTAAAATCAAGGATGGACATTACCAGTTAGAATGTCACAGTTAAAATGCCTAACAATTACCAAATAGCTCTTCAGCGTATGTCTTACCTGCTCAGAACGTTTGAAAAGGATGCAAGATTTAAAGATAATTACATCAACTTTTTAGAAAATGTCATAGAAAAGGACATAGGACATAGGACATGCTGAGATGGTACCCTAGACAGAGCTTAAAAGGGAGAATAGCAAGGTGTGGTAGATACCGCACCATGGGGTATATCATCCAAAAAAGGCCACAATTCGTGTTGTTTTCAATTGCTCAGCTTCTTTTCATAGAATGTCACTCAATAATGAACTAATCCAAGGTCCCAATCTCACTAGCACACTTTTAGGTGTCTTGCTTCATTTCCGAAAGGAGACAGTTGGCCTAATGGCTGACATAGAAGGCATGTTTCATCAAGTTGCTGAAGCTGACAAAGACTTTCTTTGCTTTTTGTGGTGGCCAAAGGGTGATGTTACTGAATACAGAATGACAGTGCATTTATTCGGAGCTACATCTTCATCAAGTTGTGCAAGTGATGCTTTGAGAAAAACATCGGAAGACAACAAGAACAACAAGACAACTTCTTTGCAAAGGCCATTCATGTGGTAAAGAACAATTTCTTTGTTGTTGATTGTCTCGTGTCTGTTCCTACAGAAAAGCAAGCAAATGTGCTTCACAACGAACTTTGTGCGCTCTACTCTCAAGGAGGCTTTCGTCTCGTGAAGTGGATATCTAACAGTAGACAAGTTTTGGCAACAATACCTGAAGAGGATAGATGAAGGAGGTGAAAAATCTCGACCTAGACTCTGAAAACCTTCCTGTTTAAAGAGCCCTTGGAGTTCATTGGTTTGTTGAAAAGGACACATTCAAGTTTAAGGTTACACTACAGAACCAAACACTCACTAGAAGAGCAATATTATCAGTTGTTAATTCTGTGTTTGACCCACTTGGATTTGTAGCCCCTTTCATTTTTACTGCAAAATACATCATGCAAGAGCTTTGTAAGCTTAGCAATGGATGGGATGACAGAATTCCAGACTCCATTATGGAGTCAGTTTGAAGATGTTTCTCAAGCCCAGTTGCATCATTTTTGTGACGCAAGTGAAAAAGGCACTGTGACCTACCTTTGACTGATCAATGCCTGAGGAAAGATTCATGTATCATTCATAATGGGAAAGTCAAGAGTGGCACCCTTGAAATCAATGACCATATCAAGAATGGACTTAACTGCAGCAGTGCTTGCAGTACGGATGGACAAGTTGTTAGCCACAGAACTGCAATTGCAGTTGGACAATTCAGTGTTCTGGACTGATAGCACTTCAGTTTTGAAGTACATTATAAATTAAACTAAACGATTTCAAACCTTTGTAGCCAACAGAGTCAGTACCATTAGGGAAGCGTCAAATGTAGGTCAGTGGCGATACATCAACACCCAGCGGATTCAGCTTTGCGTGGTTTAACAGCTGATGCACTTCCAAAATGTAGCCTATGGAGAAATGGTCCAGTCTTTCTTCAAAGATCAGAACAGGAGTGGCCCAGGATACCACTTACTTCAACTCTGATTGAACCAAATGATCCTGAAGTTAAGAAGGAGAGAATTACTGTCATAATGCGCATGATCAAAAGGATCCTTCTGTCAATCACAAGGCAACAGACTCTTGATGATGAAAGCTTGGAAACAGTTATGTGTGAAGTAGAAGCCATATTAAACAATCGACCACTAACAACAACTTCTGGTGACCCGAATGACTTAGAACTGCTTACACCTAATCACTTACTACAGCTAAAGGTGCAACCTAATCTTCCACCAGGAGTATTTCAAAAAGATGATCTTTATTCAGGACGTAGGTGGAGGGAAGTTCAGTACATCTCAAACCTCTTATGATTTTTTACTAAACATTTGAAACTAGTGAATCTTGGAAAAATTAGGAATTTTACAAATTGATGGTTGATTTCTTTGAAAAGGAATCACTGGGGGGAAAAATTGTGTTGTATGAAAATGTGCAGATTGTACGAAAACATGCAAACGAGTTTGTATGAATTAATACATGAAATAATTACGAATTGCCATGAGATTGTGCTGGTAGGACAATTTGTTTTTTTATGAATGGAAAACGTGCGAACGAGTACAATAGTTTACGACTTTCCATTAGATTGTATTGGGACGACAATCTGTTTTTCTACGAAGCAAACTAGCTTATAATTTGTTACTCAACATTTGAAATGAGTGAAAAAATTCTGAATTTTACAAATTCATTATTGCTTTTCTTTGGAAAGGAATCATCGGGAAAAAACACGTTGGTCCAGGTCCTGTATACCCATTCGATTTCGCCTACACAGAAGAGACCAATTCCGTGCTGCAGGTGGGTCGGAATATCACCAAGATTAAGCTCCTTGTTCGGAAGTTCTTCCAGAGCCAGAAGGCAGAGAGAAATACGACAGAAGAGGAACGTCCGTTTTTCCTCTACGTGGCGTTCCATGATCCTCACCGCTGTGGCCATTCCCAGCCTCAGTATGGAGTGTTTTGTGAAAAGTTTGGGAATGGAGAGAGTGGAATGGGAAGAATTCCGGATTGGGAGCCGAAGTATTACTCTCCAGACCAGGTTAAGGTGAGCCTTACAAATAAAGAAAAATGTAAAAGTCATTAGTTGAAATTCCCAACCATCAGTCTCTTAATATCTAACTAGGTTCCATACTTTATTCCGGACACTCCTGCAGCAAGGGCGGATATAGCAGCCCAGTACACAACGGTCAGCCGGCTGGACCAAGGTTATATTTTACGTCATTCACAGTAATATTTAAAAATTTGCTTGCCTAGGTTTTCACAAATTTCCGGTGTTTTGATTTCGAAGGTATTGGTCTGGTTCTTCAAGAACTACGGGATGCGGGATTTGAAAATGACACTCTGGTGATCTACAGCTCGGATAATGGAATTCCGTTCCCCAACGGACGCACTAACCTGTACAGCTCAGGTGTGAAGGAACCCATGCTGGTCTCCTCACCTGAACACCGACAGCGCTGGGGACAGATCAGCCAGGCCTACGTCAGTCTGCTGGGTAAGAGCCAATCATTGCTTGATTATTCTTTAAACATGTAAATAAAACTAATGTACACAGAACAAAGTCCTTCATGGCCTTAAGATGTGCTTGTAACTGCTTTAACCACAAGGTGGTGCTGTAAGCCTAGTTTTAATACCACTCTACACCTTCATGCACTTGTTCCTGTTTTTGAGGCCAGATAATAGAACAGCTCTCTACTGAATGACAGATTTATACCATTATTAGTTTCGCAGACTATTTGTACTATGCTGAAATGGAACGTCTTTCAGATTTGTTTCTGTGTTTAAGCCCAGGACAACTGATACATTTTTTACAAAAAGTCTGTTATTTGTAGGACTATGAAACATAATCTTGCTACTGCACCATTCAGGTGTTTTAGACAAGATGATAGAACAATCGTCTTTCTCCCGAATTTTTACAAAAAGTTATTTGTAAGATAATGAAAAGCAAGATTTCGGTAGTGCACATCTTTGTGTAATAGAGATAATAGTACAACTATTTTTCTACCAAATGACAGATTGTTAACAATGGTGTGTGCACTATTGCACCTTTTTGCACTTGATTCAGTGTTTAAAGCCAAATCTTTCTATTTACTGACAGATTGCCAATGTAACAACGTTTTCTGTTTGTACGAATTGCCAATGTATCAACAATTTCTATTTGTAAGAATCACAGGTTGTTCGTACGATATTACTATTGCACCTTTTTGCACTTGATTCTGTGTTTAAAGGGATAGTTCACCCAAAAATGAATTATTCCATGATTTACGCACCCTCAAGCCATTCTAGGTGTATATGACTATCTTTTTTCAGACTTACACTATTGAAGTAATATAAAAAAAAATATCATGGCTCATCCAAGCTTTATAATGGTAGTGAATGGGGGGCGAGATTTTAAAGCCCAAAAAGTGCATCCATCCATCATAAATATTATCCATATGGCTCCAGGGGGTTAATAATGGCCTTCTGAAGTGAAGCAGTAGTTTTTTGTAAGAAAAAAAACCCAATACATACAACTTAGACTTACGGCGGAAGCGTAACCTTTGATGCAATGTATGACGCAGGATGTAGGAGTGGAGTAGCGTAAGCTTAGACGCTTCTCACGGTTCAAACAAATAGGGCTGTGCAACAAACTCAATCTCCTCTACTCTTAAATACTCAGAGGTTTCACTTAAAAATGTCTTGTTTTAGACTTCTAATTTGTGACTGGTGTTTTGTTTTGCTCTATCCTCTGCATTTCCGTGTTCATCAATACATCATACGTCGCATCAGAGGTTACGCTTCCGCCGTAAGTCGACTTGTGTACGAATGTTTGCCGGAAACTGGTTATTATAGTTTATAATATGGATAACACATTGATTCACTTCAGAAGGTCTTTATTAACTCCCTGGAGCCGTATGGATTACTTTTATGATGGTTGGATGTGCTTTTTTGGGCTTCAAAATCTCGCCCCCCATTCACTGCCATTATAAAGCTTGGAAGAGCCAGGATATTTTTGATATAACTCCAACTGTGTTCACCTGAGAAAAGAGAGTCATATACAGCTAGGATGGCTTGAGGGTAAGTAAATTATGGTATAATTTTCATTTTTGGGTGAACTATCACTTTAAGGTAATTTATTTCTATTTACTGACAGATTATTGTAACAACATTTTCCATTTGTACGAATCACAGGTTGTTCGTACGATATTTAAAAAGTGGCGTTCTTCACTATTGCACCTTTTTGCACTTGATTAAGTGTTTTAAGGTCATTTCCTTCTATTTACTGACATATTATTGTCAACATAATTTCTAGTTGTACGAATTGCAAGTTGTTTGTACGATATAAGAAAATGGCGTCCCTCACTATTGCACCTTTTCATACTTGATTCTGTTCAAGGTCATGTCTTTCTATTTACTCATGGATTATTGCCAAGGTAACATTTTCTGTTTGTATGAATCGTACAATATTAAAAAATGGCATCACTCACTATTGCACTTTTTTGCACTTTATTCAGTGTTTAAAGTCAAATCTTTCAAATTTTTTTATTTACTGACAGATTATAACCAAGGTAACATGTTCTGTTTGTATGTACTTGATTCAACAGCATCTCTAATATTTTCCCCCAGATATCACTCCCACCATACTGGACTGGTTCTCTTTGCCATATCCATCGTACAGTCTTTTAGGTGGTCGTCCGGTTGAGTTGACAGGTCGGTCTCTCCTCCCGGCCCTGAGCTCAGAACCGTCCTGGGTCACCGTCTACGCCAGCCAGAGTCTCCACGAGGTCACTATGTTTTACCCGATGCGCTCCATCCACCAGGGCCCCTACCGGCTGCTGCACAATCTTCACTACCGCATGCCCTTTCCTATAGACCAGGACTTCTACGTGTCCCCAACCTTCCAGGATCTGTTAAACCGTACCCGGTCGGGCCAGCCTACAGGCTGGTTCAAGACTCTAAACGAGTATTACTACCGGGAGAGGTGGGAGCTGTTTGACATCCAGTCGGATCCGACAGAGAGGCGTAATCTCGCTGGTGATCCAACCTACGCCCCGGTTCTGGAGAGCCTGAGGGAGCAGCTGCTGAAGTGGCAGTGGCAAACAGAGGATCCGTGGGTGTGCGAGCCGGATGCGGTTCTCGAGACTAAGCTGGAACCGCAGTGCAGACCCTTGTATAATGGACTATGAGTGCCTAAGATTAAAGAAAAGACTTTCTTCCTTTTTATGGTTCAGACTCACTGTTTAAATGGTTTAATATGAGAATTGTAAGATAGCTTTTATATTGAAAATGTTAATAAACATTTTGAATAACAAAATTAGTCAGCATTATCTCATTTTCTTTATTTGAAAATATTTGAACCTCTAACATTGGTGTGTTTTCATTACAATAGATTGCAAAAAGGCAATAAGACTCCATTTAAATGTTTCATTTTAGGCCATCACAGATTAATGTTATTTACAAATGTTCAAATTAATGTTATTTTTACCATTTTATTATTATTATTAAACGTATACACAGCTTTTTCGGCTTTTTGTTTAAATGTTATCTCAGATACCTAAGGAACAACATTTCAAAATTAAATTTTTGTATTTAAAATATTTTTGTATTATTACTATTATTCAAATATTATCCTATATTTATTATTGTTTTTGTACCTTTACCAAAATTAAACATGGTTTTACTACAAATAAAACAAAAAAATATATAGTTATTGTAGTTTAACCATGGCAACCACAAATTAACCATGGTTTTGCTACACTAACCCTAGTTTAACCATGGTATTTGTAGTAAAAATTTGGTTATACAAATGTAATCAATCTGGCAAAAAGACATGGTTACTACACTTTTACTTTAATAAAACCATGGTTAATTTTCATAAGGTTTGTCATTATATACTTATACTTTTTGGCTTAAATGTCATATCGGATAGGCCTACCTAAGATACCAACATTTCAAAATTATTATTTTTTTGTATTTAGTAGCTTTTCTGTTAACCTCACAAGCTTGTTATATCTGTTTGAGATGCTATTTTAAAAGTGCTCTCTAATTTAAATTATTTATAAATCTGACAACATGGTAAAACAGTTTATCCAAATGTGTAATTACAGAGAAGTCAATAAGTCAATATTCAAATCATTCATTAATGAGATTTTATGTTCAGATTCTGTGCACTCAGAATTCTTCTATTAAATTATATTCATTTTCTTTTCTATTCTACTCTATTCAAGTCCCTTCAAATGTATAGGAAGTATTAAACATATTTGGATACTGATCATTTTCTTTGGTTAATGCGTATGTGCGTCTTTACGCACGAGATTTTCTCTTTTTTAATTTGTGCTGTGACGCCAGAAAGACGTTTATTGATTAACATAGACAGGTTCAGTGACAGAGAAACAATATTGTCCCGTCATACATCACATCTACCTGACGTTAAAGTCTCCCCAATCGTCTCCAAACGCGCAAAGACGCGCAAATCAATCCTATTGGCCGGAAATATGAATCATCTAGTGGGGAATGACGAACGAGATCACGACTCCGAGGGGTATATATAAACTCCAGATGTGGAGAACATCAATCCAAAAGCTACGAGGCATCATAGATCAAAACACACGTTTGGGTCAAGTGCGCAATGGAGAGGTCCGTCAGATCCGTGCTGGTGTTCGTGGCTGTTTCCATCCTCATCTCTAGCCATCCTACAGACGCCTGGTACAAGCAGTCCACCGGGCCGAGCTACTATTCCGTTGGGAGAGCCTCGGGTTTGCTGTCCGGGATCCGGAGGTCGCCGTATGTGCGCAGATCTGAGAGCGAATCAGCGCTGGACAGCGGCGAGACCCCCGGCGTCTCCAACAGCGCGATACCCGACCTCAGCAGCAGACAAACGCCAGTCCTTAAAAACATGGTAAATTTTTTCATCAAAAACATGTTTTATTACATACAGCCTACTTTAGATAACAAAAGAAGATAATATTGTATATACATACACACACACACACACATATAATATGCAGTTTATTAAAGTTTTTTCATTATTTAGTTTATAAAATATTTCATTTTTATAACAATTTATTAATTAAATAAGCCTTATAAAATTAATAAACATTATTTAATATAATTATATAGGATGTAATATGCATCCAATTATGTATATATATATATGAAGTTACATTAAACAGTTTTATGATTTGTCTCGTATATATTTGCAAAACTTATTACTAAAGTGATCAATTATGAAAGCATAAATCAATAGTTCATATGCATTCAAATATGAATAGCTTATATTCAGAACATTCCTGAACATTTGTATGTACATTAAATATTAATGTATATGTGTATGATCAAAAGATTGTTAAAAGATTGTTAAAAATGTACTTTGTTACTGTGCATTCTTACATAAATAGAAAATCTAAGACTATCTTAAATTATATGGAAAAAAATTTTTTTGTCTGTTTTATTTTAAAAAGTATGTACTTAAGAAAACAGAATCATGTAACTTCCATTAAGGTTTACTGTGCCATTTTCCCCCTCAGGCCATCTGCGTAAAGGACATTTCTCCAAACCTACAGAGCTGTGAGCTGGTTCAGGACGGTTCGAGCACGTTTCGGTGCAAAGCAGACGTGTTTCTCTCGCTCGATTCGGTGGACTGCTTCACCTCCTGAGCGGAACCCGTCTCTCTCTCTCTCCCTCCCCGACCCAGTCTCTTCATTTCAGGAGTATTTACAGCCAAGGCAGTGAGGCGCGCTGTTGACATTGAATGTTTACTTGATTTACACCAGGGATGTTCAGCGCTGCTCCCGCCCGAAGATCTGCTTTCCTGCGATGTTTAGATCTCTAGCGATGCTTATCATTTTTAAACTGCGATTTATATTCGAAATCTATTATTTTCTGTGAACGTGCGGGACTAGCCGCTATAGGTAAATAACTAGCGAGGTAAACGGCAAAACTATGTGCGCTACAAAACAGTGCGTTTATAACTACAATACATTCAAATAATACCAGTTTGAATATCGAGCAGCATAACGAGCTGTTTTGTACAGCTAACCGGAAGCCTCGCACATCCGTTTAAAATGGTGTTTTGCGACACAAAAAAAAATGATAATTTGTTAAATTAAGTGAAATCAGCTATCAAGACATTGAAATGTACCGTAAAAAGACAGATATTGGTTTAATATATAGCGGATGCAAAAAAAGTGATGTCAAACCAAATTCAAGTCACTTCCAGTGTGAACACACTTTTGCAGGAAAATGGATCTCGGAGAGCAGTTTTGAGCACCCCTGGTTCACACAATGTGAAGTTCGCTGCTTTAAATTTATAAATAAAACAAAACACAAAACAGAGAGGTATTTTCTGTTTGATCTGTTCTCACTTGCGCCCACCCGTCTCCTGTACCTTCTTCCAGATGTATTAAATGTTCATAAAGAGTTCGCTGTTATGAGCAAAAACTTTCAAAGATGTTTTCTTTATTTTATTAAACTTGAAAGATATACCGTTCATTGTGTGCATGTTTGTGTTGTGCATTTGCATTGAGAAAATATGAAATACGAATATGACCTCTTTTACACCATTTATTGTGTGTGGGAAATCAGCACGAAACAATATCAAATACATTTATGTTAGTTTTTAATTACGTTTATATTCACAGTGGCTTGTTTGCATTTACAAAAGTGTAACTCGAATGCTTTTGAAAAGCGAAATACGGCATTTAAATAGCAAAAATACATCCATCAATGGAATATCAATGATGGGAAAAATGGTAAAGTAACAATATCAAATGTATTTACAAAACAATATGCAATTGCTACAGGTATGATTATGCTTCATATAGATGTGTGGCTCACTTTGGTGCTACAAAACCATTTCAGATTGAATTATAGAACTATAAAAGTGCAATGCCTTGCATCACCAATGAGTCAAAAGCAAAACATGATTCATAAATGCAAAAAAAAAAAAAAAAACCTTTATGAACTGATAGGGTGTTCGAGCTCTGAACAGACCATGTTGAACAAAGATTTACACAAGGAGAAAAGGTTATTTTATAAGTGATTATTAACCATGGTAACGTATACACAGGAAGGGATGTCAGGTGGAAAATTATGGGATGCATGGATGAGCAACTTGACCTCCCAGGACAGTACAATTTACACTTTATAACCATATTATACACTTCCACAGCGTAACATGTGATTGAGATTATTATACAGGACAGTTATTAAATATTATGTCATTCTGTCAGTTGGTGTTTAAGTAAGAGGAGCATAAACTGGCATGTATTCGGTTATTGCTACGAGAAAAGTGTGCAGTCGCTCCATTCTGATTAATATCAGAGCATCATATATAATAAATAGCATCAGCATCAGTTTTTAAAGGGGAATCGTTCTGGACTCAGAGCAGAGACACGGCCTCCAGGTTCTCCTTGATGATGGTGTCCATGACGACCTGGAAAACTACCTGCACGTTGGAGGTGTCGGTGGCTGTGGTGAAGTGATGGTAGATGAGCTTGCTGGGCATGGTGTTGAGAGACACGAACATGGCGGCGATGAACCGGGCGGCACCGTCCACATCACAGTCGGCACCTGTGAACAAAAACACACAAGAGTTTACTTCTTTGAAAGAAGATCAAGTCTTCATTTATTTACTGTAAAAACAGTAATATTGTGAAATATTATTCCAATTTAAAATAACAGTTTAAGACGTTTTAAAATGTAATTTATTCCTGTGATCAAAGCTGAATTTTCAGCATCATTACACAGTCTTCAGTGTCACATGATCCTTCAGAAATCATTCTAATATGCTGATTTGCTGCTAAAGACACATTTATTATCAATGTTGAAAACAGTTCATAATTTTGTGGAAACCATGATAAAAAAAACATTTTCTTCAAGAATAGAAAGTTCAAAAGAACAACATTTATTTGAAACAGAAATATTTTGTATTGCTATAAATGTTTTTACTGTCACATCCTTGCTGAATAAAATAATTTTGTAAAAATAAAAACATTTGAATAGTACTGTATAATACAATTATATTGTTATAATATTAATATTCAGATACATAAAATATATATTTCTATATCCTTTGCAAAAGGTATTTTCTCTAAGGATTATTTAAGCTATAAATCAGCAGTTTCAAAACATATACTGTATCAACATGAACCATGTTCAATAACCCCAGGTAAAAAAAAAAAGAGCACTACAAAAACATCAATTTCTGATGTATTATGCATTAACAGGAAACTGTTCATCTGAGAGAAGATTTGTGAAGTGGATGTTATTGAGTTTTCCCCAGTAGAAAAAAAATGAAATCAGTCTATGCATATCTGACAAGATCTGCTCCAAACGGAAGGACTGATGAACAGGAGATCAATCTCTAAACCTTCAATGCTAAATTGACATTTGCATGATGCCTTATGCTAGGTGAAATGTAGTTGTAAAAAGGTTTTATTGTAATCTTCCATCCGAATCGGGATTTACTTTGTCATATACAAGAGGGGGTGGGAGAGTGAAGACAATGTTATGCGAGAAATTTCCAGCCTCATCCGTCTTGACCTTTTCTCCCCGAGGTAAAAACTACAGGATCCATTCCAGCTGATTAGACAGCCAAACTACAAACTCACAGCGACATGGTGGATTCAGTCTTAATGGAAAGACAGTGATAGAGGACGACAGAGTCAGAAAGAAAGAAAGAAAGAAAGAAAGAAAGAAAGAAAGAAAGAAAGAAAGAAAGAAAGAAAGAAAGAAAGAAAGAGAAAGAAAGAGAAAGAAAGAAAGAAAAAGAAAGAAAGAGAAAGAAAGAAAGAAAGAAAGAGAGAGAGAAAGAAAGAAAGAGAAAGAGAGAAAGAAAGAAAGAAAGAAAGAAAGAGAGAAAGAGAGAAAGAAAGAAAGAGAAAGAGAGAAAGAAAGAAAGAAAGAAAGAAAGAAAGAAAGAAAGAAAGAGAGAAAGAAAGAAAGAGAAAGAGAGAAAGAAAGAAAGAAAGAAAGACAAATGAAAGACAAATGAAAGACAAATGAAAGATAACAAACGAGAAGGAAACAGAACACAGAGAGAACAAACAAACAACTGAATGAAAGAACATGAACAAAAATAAAATTGAAAAAGAACGTGAACAAACAAACGATTAATAAAACAAACAATTGAAAAAGAATGAAGCAAATGAATAAAATAACAAGAGCAAACAAAAACTGAACAAATGAACTGAAGATAGAAAAAACAAAAGAACTAACAAAAAAGAAAGAACAAATGACAGATCAAGAAAACACAAACAAAAAGATAAATTAAAAAGAATGAAATTAATGAAAGAACAAACTAATTAAAGAAAGCAAAAGAACAAACAAATGAAATGACAAACAAATAACAGAAATCAAAAGAACGAACAAGTAAATTAAAGGGGACCTATAATTTACCCGCTTTCCAGAAGAGGGCGGAGCTTTAACAGCTCGCGCTTCGGTTGCTCAACAACAACAAAGCCGGAGAATCTCACGCAGCCAGTTAGACACTGATGGAGAGACTCAGGAAGAAGTTACAACTTTTAGAATGAAACTGGACGTTTCTGAACGGTTAGTGGATAAATGAATGTAATTGCTGTGGAGTTGATCAACTCATCGACTAGCATGTGCTGTCATGTTAATCTTTTGTGCAAATCCAGCATTGAATTGACCCTCGTTTGTGAAGCAGTCCGGTGTAAAATGACAGCATGGCAACAACACTCTACTACAACAACTCTTCCTCTTCTCTAAAGCAGCCCAACATGGCCTCACCCCCTTTGTTGCGTGGGGGTTTATGTAAATTTTAGGGTTAGTGATGTCACTAACCCAGGAAGAAGTTGTAGTCCTTAAAAAGCGATTTCTGTAAAATAAATGATCTCCCTTCGCATTGAACTTTGAGTGTGGTAACTTTGCAGATGTTGTTTATGTTCTAACAGCAACATTACACACTAACTAAAGTTAAAAAGGTGAAATCATAATCAACCACCCCTTAAAATAAAAAGCAGACAAATGAAAAATAAACAAAAAAAAGAGAACAAAGAAACAAGGAGAATGTACAAACAGACAAACTAACAAAAAATAGAAAATGAACGATGAAACAAACAACTGAATGAACAAATAAAGACAACAAACTAACAAAAAGAACAAGAACAAAGAAGAAAAAAAATGGAGAATGAACAAAATAATGAAAGAATTGGAAAAAAAGAAAATTAATGAACAAAATAGAATGAAATGAATAAAAGAAACTAATTAATGAAAGAAAAGAAAACAACTTGAACAAATAAACAGAGCACAAATGACAGAAAGAACAAACAAAAAAAGGGAACAAAACGAATGAATGTTCAAAAGAATGAGAACAAACGAATGAAAGAACAAAAGATAACCAACAAGCAAACAAAAGAAAGAAAACTAACAAATCAATGAAACAAACAACTAAAATCAAAGGAAGACAATAAACCAACAAACAAAATTAAAAAGAAAGAATATGTTTGGGAACAGTTGAAGACAGAAAAGCTTGCCAACTCTCTGCTTTAATAAAGGAAATGAGTCAACAAATGAACCTCTGTGAGCAGCTGAAGTAAATATTACACTTTCTTTAAGGACTCTGCAGAGGGAACAAGCATGATTCATGTGTAAACCACAGATCCATCTCTCACCTCTGAACTGGGGAAGGTAATGCCGCAGATGACGCCCGGAGTGGAGAATCTTCTCTTGGAAAAGATCAATCTTGTTCATGAATAATATCTGAAAAACAAGGAGAAACACTTACACGTCACTCTGGATCGAGACGGACAACACCCATCAACCAGTCGCTCTGTAAAATCAATCATTTAGGACAAGTATCGATTAGTCAAATACACCAGCTATAGAAAGTTGTGTGTGTGTGGTTACAAAGACCGACTTGACAAAATAAAATGATTAAAACCTCGGTGTGCACAAAAGATGACAGAGAGAGAGAGAGAGAGAAAATAGCGAGTGTGGCTCACTATAATGGCTTAATTAACAACTTGGCCCAGTAATGATTTTGCCCAGCGTTTCAAAACAGCAGAGTATGACTAACGTGGCTATAAAACGCATCTTAACAAGGGCAGTTAGCGCACCTCATTACTCGGAAAAAGGTTTACGGAGGGCGTACGATAAATAGACAGAAAACAAGAGGACCACCGTCACCCACAGGGACGACCTAAAATACGCCTGCTAGTTTAATTACCAAACGACTTGGGCAATTATAACAAAGTCTGATGACGTGGGCCCTAATTACGAGGGAAGATGCTAAGTCTGGAGGTGAGTTTACCAAAGCAAGCTACAGTAATCGGCGAAAGAAACGTCTGAACGAACCACAGACTCTTTCATCAGGTGATCACAGTAGAGTCGTACAACAGAGTTTATAATGAGATGGAGGTCCAGAAGTTGAGAAGAACTCCCTGACATCGGGCTAACAGGTGACGTAACGTTAATGTCAGCACAAAAAGACTTCGGTATTGTGGAGTATTTGATTTTTATTTGATGAAAAGAATTATTATTAAGTGGAATTGATTAGATTGTGAAAACAGGCCTATGACAGAATGCAGGGGGAGGGGTTAAAAATTAGAGGGCTTGATGATGTCAGGAGAAATGGAAAGTCGTTTCAGAGGCGGAGCAAGTTATCAAAAACTACTATAAACTAAAAGCTAACCAAAAACAACACTTTTATCAATAAAAAGACATGAAGATGCATTAGGAAAGTAAACAGATTCAGAATTGATTTAACATTAAGTTAAAATCTTTAACGTAGAAACTTTAGCGTTAAATTGCTGAAATCATTGCAGACTTTAGTAACAGTCCTAAAGGCATGTCAAATCACTGAATGAAAGAAACATCTGATAACATTTGAAAACGTTGAAAAATTTACCATTATTAACTAATTATCTACTAAAATAAATAAATACTAATATATATATGTGTGTGTGTGTGTGTGTGTGTTAAATGTTGTATCGAAATGTATCAACAATTATTAAAATATCTATATATCCATCCATCGATCTATTCATCCATCCATCCATAGATCCATCCACCCACAGATCCATCTATCCATTCATCCACCCACAGATCCATCTATCCATTCATCCACCCATAGATCCATTCATCCATTCATCCATCCATAGATCCATCCATCCATCCATCCATCCATCCATCCATAGACCAATCTATCCATCCATCCATAGATCCATCCATCCATCCATAGATCCATCCATCCAGTTTAACTCTGAGATCTTGTCATATTTTATTACCATTTTTTAAACTATAGTGAATAAACTGTATTAATGAATGAAATGTTCAAGGTGTCGGAATAAACTTGGGCTTGACTGTATACACAGCCATTCTACAAAAAAAACAAAAAAAAACAAACAAACAAAAAAACTTAGTATTATGCTGCATTATCCCTCTTGTGAATGTGGGCAAGTATGCATCAAAGAAAGTGTTTTGGTTTGTTTTTTGGTCACATATGTTGGGCATTTTGAGTCGTCTCTTGATTGACGACACTTGCCTCCTCTCGAGCTAATGGGATGAGATTGGATGAGCTCTCTCTGATAATTGAGCCGTTTCTTACCATAGAAGTACTTCTGAAGAAGACGTTATTGCAGATTGATGAGAACAGCTTGAGACTCTCCTGCAGTCGATTCTAAACAAGAGCACAAATTAAAAACATGAGCTGTCATTCCCACGAGATCCCATGATGCTCTCGTAATGTCATATATGAGAGGCGACTGAAAAGCTGAGGTCAGTGCATATGAACAATGTGTGTGTGTTGTATTAACACTCAGATTCACATGAAGTAAACTAATTTTATGTTTTGTGTTACTAAATTTTAGTTACAAAATGTTACATTAGTAGTACATTAAATAAAAACAGTAAAATATTAAATGTTATTTTCAGCATTAATACCAGAATTCTAACAGGTCAAATTTGCACTGTAAAAAACCCCCAAAAAACAACAACAACAACAACAACAAAAAAAAACACATATATATGTTGCATTGATGTATGTCACATTTTAGTATTACATTCAGAAATAAATGTAAATACCGGTAAATAAAACAAAATGTTTACAAACATTATAAATACTATAAGCACACAGTAACAGTATTCAGAACATGAATAAAAAAATATAAGTATTAAAAAAAATTATAGTGGCATTCGTTATAAACAACATTTATTATAAACGGCAAACTTAAATTGATTTAAAGCAAAACTGAAAATACTGGCGTGTGGAAAAAATGTGCTAAAATAAACTTGTAATCCAAATATAATATATCACTTACATTATTGCATTATATTAATAAATAGCTTTTGAAAACCTTTTAT
Source organism: Anabarilius grahami (assembly GCA_003731715.1). Lineage (NCBI taxonomy): Eukaryota > Metazoa > Chordata > Actinopteri > Cypriniformes > Xenocyprididae > Anabarilius > Anabarilius grahami. The sequence goes on along the minus strand of RJVU01000282.1, from coordinate 1,857,186 downwards.
AAAAAATATAGTCATGATGCTTATTGTTGTCTTACTAAAGTTTTAGAATGTTACATTAAATGAATACTGTAAAATATTCATTTAAAGTAAAAAGTAAATGTTTTCAGTATTTATAATTATACTTTTCAGGGAGTTATTTAAAAAATACATCAATATAAGTGATTAAAATAAAATAAAAATTAAAAATTAAAATCCAAATTATTTTTTTAAAACAGTTACAAAACGCATGGTTACAGAACCCCTATATAATTTTCCAGAAGTAGTGTATGAAAAATGTAGATTTAAAAAACAAATACATAATTTATGTATAATATATTACTTTTTATTAATACTTTAAAAAATACAAGCATACCATTTTTAACATCTAAAAATTGCATACTTCAGCTTTAAATAACACCATGGTGATCAGTGTTCAGTAACATCTTCTGTTTGATGTAGTAGGTGAATGCAAAATTACACGTTCTCTCACCATAGATGGATCTTCTACTAACGTCATGTCGTATCCACTCAGAGACACAACGAACAGCACGGCCCTCACGTCCTCAAAACAACTGATCCACTTTCTCCTCTCCGTCCTCTGGCCTCCAACGTCATACATTCTGTGGAGAGACAGACAAAAGGTCCTCAATGGAAAAAGAAACACCTCAATATGGCACAAAAACACTTTAAAAGTAAATACATGTGCAATTTACCTTGGGAAATACATCATGTTACAAAAGCACAATGGATTTTGAACATCATTTCATGTTGACTTTTACAAACAGTGTTGCATTTGTTATGCTAATATGCTGCTAACTAGCGACACATATCCGAACATGTAAAAAACAGACCAATGGGCTATTACTGATGCCATCAAATGAGTCTCAAATTAACAAGCTCCGCCAAATTTCCCCTCACAGTGATTTAGATCACAACACTAAAAAGAGTTAGCTTGTTAGCTAGTTGTTAACAAAGATGTGTCAAAATAAAATAACATCTGAAAACATGACATTTCATTACAGGTTTCTCCTCTTCATGACTATTTAAAAAGAGCTGGGAAAGGCGAGTGGTTGTTTTCAGAGAGTGTTTCTTGTCTTCAGACAATCGTGTGTAAAGTGAGAAGGCCGCGAACAGTCAAAGTCTCTCTCACACATTTATTTTCCACCTTCCACTTCATCCTGCGCCGTCTCTTCACTATATTTGTGGGAAAGATTCCTCCACACGTCTGAAATCAAAACTATCAATACACACACTTCAAATGTAATGGAAAAAAGAAATCTATATGTGCTTTATGGGACACTAATACAAACAAATTAAATCATGAACATAGCTGATGTCGACACTATGACAAACTGGTAGATTTTCTCGTGTACAACAAACTGCAGGTTAAAAAAAAAAAACGTTTAATGGGCAAAATTTGTGAAACTCAAACTATTGTAATTATTAATACAAAGCATACTTAATTTTAATGTAATACTGAATTTATANNNAATATATAAAATATATATATATATATATATATATATATATAGAGAGAGAGAGAGAGAGAGAGAGAGAGAGACACACACATACACACACACTTATATACTGAATTTAACGAGGGAAAAAATTAAATAAATAATTAAATCAAACCTAGTGTATCTTCCTGATATTTTCTTGGCTGTCACGTCTTTTCTAACAGCACAAAGGTTTAATAATGGCTTTGTTTAGTTATGAGATGATCTGATGTGGCCACATAATCACTGCAGACAAGGTGAGAATCATGCCGTGTTAAACACACTGATCAAAACGCAAGTCATTTCACTCAACATCACTAGACTGTTAATTACGGCTCAGATATCAAGGGTAACCCGAAGCGACCTCAGATTTAGATTTCGGCTGTAGGGAAGAATTCGGTTTGAAGATTTCATTAGACTTGTTTAAAAAAAATCATCATCAGATACTGACGAAAACAGTGACACTTCCTGCCCAACACACCCATGACATCATGTTGTTCCTACTTATGTCAAAAATATACATTCAGACAGCAGCTGTGCAATAATTATTGCATATATTATCATTAGAAGAAAACACTTTTTTAATGATTATGGTCGACAAGTTAATGTAAGCTGAAATTAGGAATTTGAATATTGAATAAAGCATCAAACTTGCATTTGAAATGAACTGCAAAATCATTATTAGAAAAACATAATGCAACATTTACATATGGCCATAAGAAACAGTATCTCTATCTTTTTAGATTTAAAGAACTTAGTTTCTTAAGAAATGTAGAAATAAAAAATGAACAAATAAAATTAAAAATAAATGAAAAATAAAAAAATGAACAAATAAAAAGCATAAATGAATGCATAAAAGCATAAATAAACAAATAAAAAAGCATAATGTATAAATAAAAACATAAATATAAATAAATGAAAGTATAACTTCATAAAGTAAAAGTAAATAATTAATTTAAAGCATAAATACATACAGTGGTGCTCAGGATTATTGGCACCTTGGTAAATATGATCAAAGATGAGAATAAAAATAATTATGCATTGTTTATCCTTTTGATCTTTAATTCATAAAATTTGCAAAAATCTAATCTTTCATTGAAGGAAAAGAATTGAAAGTGGGGGGAAAATCACATTATGAAATAAATGTTTTTCTCAAAACACGTTGGTCACAATTATTGGCACCCTTTTGTTAAATACTTTTTGCAACCTCCTTTTGCCAAGAGAACAGCTCTGAGTCTTCACCTATAATGCCTGATGAGTTTGGAGAACACCTGACAAGAGATCAGAGACCCTTCCTTCATGCAGAATCTCTCCAGATCCTTCAGATCCCAGCTCCATGTTGGTGCTTCATCTCTTCAGTTCACTCCACTCATTTTCTTTAGGGTTCAGGTCAGGGGACTGGAATGGCCATGGCAGAAGCTTCATTTTGTGCTCAGTGACACATTTTTGTGTTGGTTTTGATGTTTGTTTTGGATCATTGTCCTGATGGAAGATCCAACCACGGCCCATTATTGGATTTCTAGCAGAAGCGGTCAGGTTTTGATTTTTTATCTGTTGGTATTTGATAGAATCCATGATGCCATGTATCTGAACAAGATGTCCAGGACCTCCAGCAGAAAAACAGGCCCACGACATTAAAGATCCAGCAGTATATTTAACCGTGGGCATGAAGTACATTTTATCCCTGTGTGCACCAAATCCATCTGGTGGGTTTGCTGCCAAAAAGCTCTTTTTTAGTTTCATCTGACCATAGAAGCCGGTCCCGTTTGAAGTTTCAGTCTTGTCTGACAACTGAATATGCTGGAGATTGTTTCTTGATGAGAGCAGAGGATTTTTCTTGAAATCCTCCAGAACAACTTGTGGGGATGTAGGTGCTGTTTGATCTTTTTTTTTTAGGCTTTCTGAGACTCAAGACTCAACTAACCTCTGCAATTCTCCAGCTGTGATCCTTGGAGAGTCTTTGGCCACTCAAACTCTCCTCCTCACTGTGCATTAGGACGATTTAGACACACGTCCTCTTCCAGGCAGATTTGTAACATCTTTAGTTGATTGGAACTTCTTAATTATTGCCCTGGTAGTGGAAATGGGGATTTTCAATGCTTTAGCTATTTTCTTACAGCCATTTTCTATTTTGTGAAGCTCAACAATCTTTTGCTGCACATCAGACCTATATTCTTTGGTTTTACTCATTGTGATGAATGATTACAGGAATTTGGCCTTTGTGTTCATGGCTGGACAATTTCATGTTCATGATCACCCTGGTGTGCTAAAAAATGTAAATATGAATGGGAATATACTTCAGAGATATTTTACTCATACAAAATTCTAGGGGTGCCAATAATTGTGGCCAACGTGTTTTGGAGAAAAACACTTATTTCATAATGTGATTTTCCCCCACTTTCAATTCTTTTCCTTCAATGAAATGTTAGATTTTTGCTCATTTTATGAATTAAAGATCAAAAGGCTAAACAATGCAGATTATTTTTATAGTCATCTTTGATCATATTTAGGTGCCAATAATCCTGAGCACCACTGTAGCTTTTATTTAAAAACTCAAACGTGAGGTGTGAATCCAGTGATATGATAAAGATCTTGAGGTTTTGGCGTGGGGCGCGTGAGAAGTGCTGCGATAAGGACGAGCAGTGGAGCATGCCGAAGACTGACAGTAAGTTATTCAGACCGAATTAATTCACTCTAGAAGTCAAGAGGAACTAAACAGGTTTCACATAGCAAACGATTACTCCACATAACATGCGCACTACAATGCTTCAGAGAGTTATAATGAACAGTCTTAATCATGATGGAGTCTCCTTCATCTTCTTAACGTCGATGGGATTTTTGCGCTTATATTTATGCTCTATACCACAGCTAAACCTAACCTATTTCAGATTGAAAAACAGACATTTTTGCAGACTAAACAGTAAAGACGACTAAAAGGATAGGCATCCAAATGGGTATTTCAAACATTCAAACACCACCAAGGGCGTGTTTAGGTTATTGGGGGCCCTAAGCAAATCTCTGAGAGGGGGCCCAGCGATTGCGTTCTCGGGGGTTTATCAGCTGGCAATTTTCAATGCACATTTAAGAGTGCAATTTGCAACTATTATTAACAATAATGGAAAGATGAGGCTTATCAATATCACCCTGTTTGGACTTTGTTTTCTGTTTTGCACCATTTACTGTCAGTCTGTCATCATAGTTATGCATTTTGATTCACAAGTTTGCAATTCAATTCAGCATCAGTTATTTTGGATATACTGCATATCAGGTTCAGTACATGGCAAATTTTCTCAAGAAAAAAAAAAAATCTCAACTAATGCTGTAAAACATACATGGATCAGTTGGTACTACATTAATATTGTAGGTTAAAATTAACTTATTTGTATACAAACTTAAATTACACTTAAGGAAATTTTTATAATAATAAAGTTATAATAGGCCTACTAACTTTAAAATTGTTTCTACTCCAATTTGTTTTTTGAAATATAAACATTTAAATGGTGGCTGTCAACTTGATTAATTTATTAAAACATGCATTATATAGGCTATTGAAGAACATAAATTATAATTAATATGTAATATGGTGCATAAATTTAGCTAAATGCTCCTCTCTAGAGTTAATTTTTCTAGCTGACTAACGAGTTTATGGTCACTGATTGTTCTGAGGTAAATGTGACATTACGTTTGTTTGTTTACCAGCTTTTTTTATTAACGTCTTTCCGTCGTTGAAACACTGAGCGCGATTGCACGAGACATGATACGGATTGCGGTAAGTTACTGTTTCTTTTTACATACCTTTAGATGATCACTCATGCTCATTTCGCGCTGTAACTGGTATTAAAGCGGAGGAGAGGATCAGTTCACATGCGCTTCACGCTGCCGCTTCTCTTAACTGAGCTGCGCTACAGCGATCTGTTACAGTCTGTGGTCACGACACATTTAAAGTGCGCCAAATCCGTATCCTCGCTCTTTTTTAAATGAGTATACGGAAATCCTTAACCTTTCCTAGTCGGTATACAGCATATACCTGCGTATCACGTAGACAACACCACTGTGGGATCCCCCTCGGGAGAAATCGTGGGGGCCCCCCAAGCCCGCGGGGCCCCACGCAAATGCATGCTTTGCGTGGTGGGTAAACATGCTACTGCATCTCACAGCAATTTTTTAAGTGAAGTCATCTTGTTTTGATTTTATGATGTTGTAAATGTGCTTTTATTAAAAACTGTCATGAAAGCAATGGGAATTTAGATTTAGAATTATGCAAAGTAATGCAATATAAATGTTATTGCAGAAGCCCTCAACTGAAGCCAATAAATTAGCCAACTCTCAGGGCCCAAGAAGAAGCGAATGAAAAAGTATAGAAAAAGACCGTTGCTTTCCACCAAATGCCAAAACACTCATCTTTCTGTGCCATCTCAAACAGTCAGTGGCATCTCATAGCTGTAAATGTCTCCATTAACATCCAAATGACTGATAAAAGCTGCCAGGCAGAAAATTACTCACATTTCCCATGAAATCTCTCAATTGTTTTATTGGTTGCCCAATGTTTGTGCAAAATTGAACTTGAGAGGACAATGAACATGCATTAAACTTTTTTGAATTCCGACATTTTGAGGAACAAGAGTCATTGTAACTGTGACTGTGTGCAGTTTAACCACATATCCCAACTGTTTTTGCTTCAAAGCAAATGTTAACAAAAAATAAAAGCATAAAAAATTACTTGAAATAAACTTAAAATAAAATTAGAAATGCTGCGTATTGTATATAAACAGTAAATTCAATGTTTGAGAGGAAAAATGTCAAATTGCTGACAGAAAACGCAACAATTTGAGTGAAGAAGAGACCGTTTCATTCTTACCTTTATAGTCCGATACGTCCATTCAGTATAAACTCAATAGTACAGTCGGCAATACGACTTTTATGTACATGTGCTGTATTTATCCAATCAATGACACTGACACCGCAAATATGCAAATAAGAACATTAACCCAGGGTTTAGTTATGTACAGTGTGAAACGTCAGTTTATGAATACCCAGGATTAATTGTTAACCCCAGGTAAATTATGAGCTGTGTGAAACGTGAAGCAAGATTACCCAGGATTCCATTTAGCCGGGGTTTAGAATTCCCCAGGGTTAACTATTTCAAGTGTGAAAAACCGCCTTAGTCAACTATAGTAACCCTGAAGGATACTAATATTACACTGCTTCAAAGACAATTAGCATAGACCTTCAGGAGGTCTGTCGATATTTGAGTGCAGACTCAAGACAAGTCATAATAGCGAATTCATAACAAGTCTTGCATCCAAATCAAAGCCAAACGTGTGCTCAACGCTGATAATGCCAGTTAGGATATTGATGAATGGAGCGATGCTTAATCAGAACGGCATGCAGGGGTGATGTTTCATAAGATAGTGAGATGGAGGATGCCACCCACATTGACACAGTCAATATCACAAAGCTGGAGAAGGGTCTGTTAAACAGAAACCCCCTCAGTTTTTTTCTAAGTGAACCTGCTAGTTGTGGCTACTTTTAGACCAGTGGTTCCCAAACTGGGATACACTGAGGTGACAGAGGGGGTACCCAAACAAAATGCTGTTTCGCCGTTCATTTAATTCTACCCCACATTAAAATAACATTAAATCTGAGCATGTATTTCTAACAGACAAAATGCCGTAAATACATGACATCTAATCAAATTACCTCATCTTTTGTGGTCTAAACTGACTGCATCCACACAAGCAGTGTGCATATGATAGGCTGTGTGCAGAGTATATGTACAAATTGTGCTATACTGCCGTTCTTGACAATGAACATTTGTAAAAGTGGGGGTTTAGCACTTACTAGCATGAAGAACAAATAGCAACGAAATAATAGTTCCAACTAAAGCCACAGCAGAACTGTTGTGCATCTCCAAGGAACACAGCGGCATTATGTTAGTAAATGAATCTGCAGCTTTGAATGAATCGGGAGAGTCAATGATTCAATGATTCATTCATAAATACAGCCACTTGCTTTCTTACTGAATGAATGAATGACTTGATTACTCATTCATTAAGACAGTGACTTATCACCACCTACTGGTGGTTTTAGTTTAATATTTAAAAGTATCACTTCATTTTTTACCATCATTACTTATATTATAAAAGGTATTTACAATGGTAAAAAAAAAAAGCACTGGAAAATCCATTTAAAGGGGACCTATTACATCCATTTTCACAAGATGAAATATAAGTCTATAAGTCCCACAGATAATTTATCATAGCTTGTCAAATTTGCCGTTATTTGAGTGTGTCCCTTTGAAATGCAAATGAGCTGCTGCTCCTGGCCCGCTTTCCAAAAGAGGGCGGAGCTTTAACAGCTCATGCTTCGGTTGCTCAACATCAAAAAAGCTGGAGAATCTCACGCAGCCAGAATGACGATTGTCAGTAACGGTGTTCAGCCTTACATTGTTTAAACCGGAGTCGGACACTGATGGAGAAACTTAGGAAGAAGTTGCAACTTTTAGAATGAAACTGGACATTTCTGAATGGTTAGTGGATAAATTTATGTAGTTGCTGTGGAGTTGATTCAACTGATCGACTAGCATGTGCCATTATGTTAATCTTTTGTGCAAAACCTCTATGGACGCCCACTATACATAGCGTACCTGTTTGCCAAATAGAGCCATACACATCAGGCTACCATTTATAATTGCTATCAAATGCTGTGAATTGTCTAATATTTTTTTCCAAAATATCGCTCGGACAGAAATGCTCCTTTTTTAGCAATCGAGCTTCCCAATCGACTCTAAATAGTTCTATGCTCGTCTGTGCAGCCAGCAACAGAACAGTTAGCATGCTTTGCTCGAACTTTTGCCATGGGGTTAGAACTGGTACATTGTTTTGTAATGACGGCACCGTGGGTGGAAACATGCAGATTAAGGGGCGGTAATATTATAATAAGATCCCCTTCCTATTTCACAAGTGGCTTGTTTTTTCACATTCTTGCAGAGAAAGGCTTGCCAAAACAAAGTTACTGGGTTGTCTTTTTTCATATTTTCTGGGTTGGTAGGTGCACCAGAGACCCAATTATAGCACTTAAACATGAAAAAAGTCAGATTTTCATGATGTGTCCCCTTTAAGGCAGAGAATATTGTCCCCTAATGGAAAAGGTGTGACTGCAGCAGTCTAAGTGGAAGAGAGGGGTACGCAGAAGGACGTTCAATGCTTCAGGAGGTATGCGACTGTAAAAAGTTTGGAAACCACTGTTTTAGATGAACTTCAACTGAAAACGAAAGAACAAAGGCTATTTGATCTGTCTGAGGATTAACAGAGTCGTTTACAAAGTCTACAACTACTCGTAAAAATAATTGTGTCTTGTTTTGTAACAACAGTTGTGGTAAAAAGGGCAAATAAAGAGACTGATTACCGGAAGACCAGGTGTTTGACTTTGAACTGAGTCTCGATCACTCCAGTGGTTCTCAGTCGGACTCTTAAAACGTCCATTTCTGTCGGCATGTAGTCGGTGGCGATGATCCTGCCTATGTTCTCGAAAAAACTGGAGACAGAGAGACATATAGATAGAAAAGGTTTTTACAAATTGACATTTTACAACAAAAATTAGTCACAATTTTGACTTCCTGAAACTCCTTTTCCACCAAAATGGAACTAGTTTTTGGCCAGAGGTTCCGTGAAACAGTCTCATAAGCCGATAATTATTTTCATGTTATGACCGCTAACTGATAAATGGTCAATATAATTTTTTTTAAATATTGTCAAATTCTGTGTTATTTTAGTATTATGTATATACTATTACAGTTTTCATACATATTTTGAATTAGCTTTTATTTTTATATTTTCTGTTTTCATTTTAATTTTAGTTTAGGTTTTAGTAGTTTTGTTTTTTAGTTTTTGTGTCTTTAATTTACTTTTATTTCAGTTTTATTTTTAGTAATTTTAGTACTTACACTTATTTCAGTTAGTTACCAAGGCAACCGTTCTAATTTTAAGTTTTCTAAGTTTTTCATATAATATTTATTTTATTATATATATTTCAACAACATTAAGATTTGTTTTAACAATAAAACTAATCTAAATTAAAAATAAATCACTAAAATAATATCATATTATCAATAACATTTTAAATGAACAATTAAAAAAAATTAACATGAACTGAAATAAAATAAAAATTGATTTTTACTTAGGCTATTTTATTTCAGCTACTTAACAAGACAACATTTCTCATTTTAGTTTAGATTACGTTGGGGTACTGAACTAAAACTAAATCAACTAAAACGTAATAAAAACTACATTGACATTTAAAACAAAACAAACAAAAACAACAACAACAACAACACAAAAATGACAATCATTTTAAATAAAAACGTTTTATCAATAATGTTTTAAATCATACAAGTGAATTTAGGTATCACAACAATATAACGTACAGCATGAAAAAATTCATATTAATTTTCAGATTTGCTAAAGATTACATTTAACATTTATTAAATTATTACTGTATTTAAAGATAAACTTTGAGTGTACCGATATGGTACAGATATATTGTGCATCCCTACAATCTAGTTAGTTTTGTGTTAGCGTAACCAGACTGAGAAAACTTTACATGGCGGATATTATCCCGCTCAAACCAGTTTCTGGTTTGATACCAGCCGGTTTTTCAAGGACCAACCGGGACCAACTTCAGCAACCTGTCGGTGTAAAAAGAAAAAAGGAAAAAAGAAAAAAAAAAAAAAAAAGAGGCTTGGGAGTGACACGTCTCTTCACCTCACCTCCTATAATCGGGTCTCTGTGGGAAAAGCCCCGTCCTTAAGGGCCGTCTTAAATTGTCTAGGTAAGCAGCTTTACCTCTGACTGCAGTTAGCGGCTGCAGTGGTGATAAGGCCAGCCCGAGGGAAAACACGGCGCATGCTAATTACCACCATGAATAATAAATACAGCATGATACGGTATAAGCAAACCTGTGGGGGGATTTCTGTACGCAGATGTGCTAAAGAGAGGGATTATCCGGGAGTGTGTGCTACGTAGCAATATACACACCTCACAGGAGGTGACGCACCCTGGAGAGAGAATTAGACAAACACACACAAACAAACACAGTTCTGAAGCAATAACCTCTGACAACTGCCATAGTTTTTGATTAAGAGTGTGTGAGGCATCTTTCCTGCACTGATAAGACCATTTTATCATTCTGTTCATGCGAACAGAAGAAAGACCAGGTTGCGCTATATGCTAGTACGTCAGAGCTTGATTTCACACTGTTGCATGCTAAAAAGTATGTGTTGTTTTCGCACTGTTGCTGCAAGGGATGCTATGCCATCATTAACATAAACTGTTGTCTTCCAAGGGCAATGAGTCTCGCTGCATCCGAAATCAAACAAAACAGTACGCCAAAAGAGCATGTCCCCGAATGTCCCCTGGACAATTTATTATCCCGTGAGGTCACAAGAAGGGATTTATGAATGGAAGTGAAGTGGCACAACTGATGCTGGTAGGTCACGTGACAGTAATAACATGGCGGATGTAGTATGTCCAAATTTTCATACTATCTATATTTATAATATATAAAGAATACTTTTTTAACAGTTGCAAAGTAAATTCAAATTTAAATGCAGTATCTACTCAGTATTTTAGTATTTAGCATTTCAGCTTCAATGCAGTTAGCTATTTTTTGTTAGCAGTATACTAACACAAATCGCTATAAGCACTTAGAACTACTTTAAATGATGATAGCTTATAGCTAACATGAGTGCCTAACTACTTTTTCAAAATAGAAATGCTTAAATGAGAAGTAGCTTATAGCTAGCAATCTAAAGTTTCAAAGTAGCTTACACAACAACACTAATGTCATGCTAGAGCACTGATTTGAAGATAATGTGAAAGTCAAAGTTAGCTAAAGTAAGCCCAAAGTATACTTTGGGCATCTGCGTTATGTGACAGTCCGCGCACTGTCCGTGTGACGTAATTTTCGGTGTGTGTACAACAGCGCATGTGACTTGAGCTCTTGAAAACATAGTCCACTAGATATACTGCGCAAGTGCTGAACGCGTCTTTCCGCACTCATGGCCAAAGGAGTATACTTTGAAAGGCCTGCAAGCTCAGCTGTGCGTGAGACGAGCGAAACATGGAAAATGAATTATACCAGGGCCTTTACAGCTAGCTACTGACTATGTTCATGTTTTCGACTAAATACAGGTGCATCTCAATAAATTAGAAGTTAACTTAAATATATTCTAGATTTATTAGACAAAGTAAAATATTTTATTTTGATGATTACAGCTTGCTGCTCATCAAAATCAAAAAATCTGTATCTCAAATTATTAGAATATTTAATTTCAAGTTCTATTAAATTACTATTCTCATGGTAAAAATACTGGGTTTAGGTCAGTAATCCCAACAGCAGTCATGGGGAAGTCTGCTGACTTGACAGTTGTCCAGAAGACGATCATCAAGACCCTCTACAATGAGGGAAAGCTACAGAGGGTCATTGCTGAAAGAGCTGGCTGTTCGCAGAGTGCTGTGCCAAAGCATATATTAATGGAAAGTTGACTGGAAGGAAAAAGTGTGGAAGGAAAAGGTGTACAAGTGAAAGGAATGACGGCAGGCTTGAGAAGATTGTCAGGCGAAGCCGATTTAAGAACTTAGGAGAGCTTCAAAAGGAGTGGACTGAAGTTGGAGTCAGTGCATCAAGAGCCACCACACACAGACGTCTTCAGGAAATGGGCTACAATTATCACATTCTACGGACCAAGCCACTTCTGAACCAAAGACAACGTCAGAAGCGTCTTACCTGGGCTAAGGAGAAAGAACTGGACTGTTGCTCAGTGGTCCACAGTCCTCTTTTCAGATGAAAGTAAATTTAGCATTTCATTTGGAAATTAAGGTCCCAGAGTCTGGAGGAAGAGTGGAGAGCACAGAAACCATGTTGCTTGAAGTCCAGTGTGAAATTTCCTCAGTCAGTGATGATTTGGGCTGCCACTCTTTTTTTTAATGACAAAATAATATATTATTCTGATATGCATTTACATTGTACAAGAGGGGCGATTAGTGGACAGATTTTTTTACCCCTACCTAAATCGGACTCTATGAAGAGAACTGTGATGTACAGGTCAATTGTGTTATGGAATAATCTTCCAGTTGAGGTTCGTGAAATCAAGGGAAAAATTGGTTTTAAAAAAAGACTAAGATTGTATTTGTTTTCAACATCATAATATTGTTTGGATTGGTTGAGTAAGGCTGGATTGTGTGCTATGTTGTGTGGTATGTATGTATGTAGTAATTGTGAATGTAATTATTGGATGTTGTATGTATTGTTTGGACCCCAGGAAGACTAGCTGTTGTTTCGGCATCAGCTAATGGGGATCCTTTTCAAATAAACAAATAAATGTCATCTGCAGGTGTTGGTCCACTGTGTTTTCTGAAGTCCACAGACAACGCAGCCATCTACCAGGAAATTTTAGAGCACTTCATGCTTCCTTCTGCTGACAAGCTATATAGAGATGCTGATTTCATTTTCCAGCAGGATTTGGCACCTGCCCACACTGCCAAAGGTACCAAAAGCTGGTTCAATGACCATGGTGTTACTGATTGGCCAGCAAACTCGCCTGACCTGAACCCCATAGAGAATCTATGGGTTATTGTTAAGAGGAAGATGAGAGACACCAAACCCAATTTATTTAATACACAAATTCCACAATTTGAGTTCAATTACTGAAATAAATGAACTTTTCCACGACATTCTAATTTATTGAGATGCACCTGTATAGCTTAAGTTCAATATTTTTTGTTAGTGGCTTATTGGGTGGCTACTTTTTCAAAAGAGTACTAGCTTAAATGACAAGTAGCTTATAGCTAGCAAGCTAAGGTTTGCTGACAAAGTTAAAGTTAGCTAAACTGTCACTCTTTTTATATCTTGCTCTTGACTATGTTCTTGTTTTCGACTAAATTTAACTTAAGTTACCTACTCTTTGTATCCTTTAAAATAGTTAACTATTTTTACAAAAGAGTACTAGCTTGACCAATGTTTAACTTTCTCAGCAAGATACTCTTGTTGCTCCATCATAACAGTAGCAGTGTTGCAGAAACTACTTTAGCTTGTAGCTTAACAAGCTAAAGTTTCACTCATCATTTATGACATGGTTTTGCTAGATAGATAAATAACACAAGGTGTAACAGCAGATATTTGAAGGAAACTCTTTTGCACACGAGTACTGAAACGTACGCACTGGATTCTCACATTCGCAGCTCTAAAGCAAGAGGTGTTAGCAACAAGGTAACATTTGTCATTTGATTTTCATCTAATATTTTTATTTTATTTCAGCTTTATTAACAACAAAAATGCTTTATAATAGTTATAACAACACTGTTGAGCACATTTCTTTCTGCCACAGTAAACTTATAATACACATTATATGCATTAAACACAATTGTGTACTTGCACAGTGTGTGTTTTTGGTTTTAGCGACAGCAAAACAGACACACGGCACTCCATCCTCAGTGCCAATGCGATTCCTTGGCATTCCAGCTGAGTCTGATCTTGTAAACCCCCTGGGCGGCACAACACGCTCCAAGGCAGCGATGAACACACAACTCCGGACACCTCAGGCCTGAACATAGACTAAGAACACAAGTGAGAGGTGTGTTTCTTTAGGCACGTCTGGGTGCGTATGACAGACATGTCCTTACGTGCATCAGGATGCAACTTCCACTCGCTGCTGGCCTTCAATTCCCTGCGGGACGCAAAGGCCCTGTCGCTGTGAATCTGTCTATCTCTCCGACGCTCCTTAGGGAAAGGCAGGAGCTAACTTTGCCAGCTATAGACTCCAGAAATAGTGTTTTCTATAAAGACCCAGCACAATAAAAACAAGCTAAAACCAGCTTTTGATGTTTTTTTTAGCTGGTCCAAGCTGATCTTTAAGATCATTAGCTGGTCTAATCTGAAGGGAATCAATTTGTAGGTAGCCAATCTCACTGTATTCTTTTGCCGTATGGAAAAGAGCAGCGTGAAGATCACTTGAAATGTCTTCTTTTGTGAAAAAAACAAACATCTTTAGGGTAATTTTTATATGATCTATTCCTTTTCCAGACTGGTCCAGCCTGGTTTCTCCTTGGCAGCGTTTTTTTTAAACATTTGAAAACCTCTTCTGACATTTTGTAAGATATACTTTAACCTTTGGAATGATTTGACCCTCACAAACTTTACCAGTTATAAACTCCAGAAATAGTGTTTTCTTTATAGTCCCTGCACAATTAAAACCAGCTTCCAATGGTTTTTAGCTGGTCCAAGCTGATCATTAAGGTCATTAACTTGTCTAATCTAAAGGCAATTGATTTGTAGGTAGCCAAATCTCACTGTATTCTTTTGTTGTATGGAAAAGTGCAGCGTGAACATTATTCGAAATGTCTTTTTATGTCCTACAGAAGAAAGAAAAAAAGGTCATTTTTAGATGATCTCTTTCTTTCCAAAACTGGTCCAGCCTGGTTTCTCATAGGCAGTGTGACATTTTTAAGCATTTTTAGCATTTGAAAACCTCTTCTGGTGTTTTATATACTTTAACTTTCGGATTGATTTGACACCACTTTGACCTCTCACCAAAAATCCTTTCCATCTTCTCTCTGAAGTAACTCGTCTCCTCACTCTATTTCTGATCTATTTTTTCACACAATTGAATTTCGTGAAACGACACCGGCTGGGGTTTTAGGGCCGAGGTTTTTGTGAAGAATTTAGAATAGCGAGTGAGAGCAAATGAGAACGGATGAAAGGCACAAATGAAAAGAGTTTTCACAAGATGGATGCAGGATATGAACAGGTGAGGAGCTTCAACCTGGCCTCGAAGCCGACGGAAATGCCCTCTGATAAATCTGACCTTTAACAAGAGAATATGTCTCTGTGTGTGTGTGAGGATGGGTGATGGAGCCCTGCAGGTGTCACATGACAGCTCGGGAGGAAAGGTTTTTAAACCTGGAGAGCGAGAGCTACAGTACGACACAGAGGAACAGTATTTTAGTGAATATCTGTGCAGAAAACTGAGATATGCTACATTTAATTCATTTAAGTCACTGGCATTTTTATGCTTATTCTAAAATTAAGTTAGGGTTACGAAGTAATTCGTCATTGTGTTATGTTTGTGTATCCTCCTTTTAAACACTCTGCAAACCGCAACTCAAATACATAAGTGCCGTAACTGCCATGGTGATAATAATGTACAGGTCCTTCTCAAAAAATTAGCATATTGTGATAAAGTTCATTATTTTCCATAATGTACTGATAAAAATTAAACTTTCATATATTTTAGATTCATTGCACACCAACTGAAATATTTCAGGTCTTTTATTGTTTTAATACTGATGATTTTGGCATACAGCTCATGAAAACCCAAAATTCCTATCTCAAAAAATTAGCATACTTCATCCGACCAATAAAAGAAAAGTGTTTTTAATACAAAAAAAGTCAACCTTCAAATAATTATGTTCAGTTATGCACTCAATACTTGGTCGGGAATCCTTTTGCAGAAATGACTGCTTCAATGCGGCGTG
Source organism: Anabarilius grahami (assembly GCA_003731715.1). Taxonomy (NCBI): domain Eukaryota; kingdom Metazoa; phylum Chordata; class Actinopteri; order Cypriniformes; family Xenocyprididae; genus Anabarilius; species Anabarilius grahami. Next base: position 1,841,180 of record RJVU01000282.1, on the reverse strand, counting down.
GCATGGAGGCAATCAGCCTGTGGCACTGCTGAGGTGTTATGGAGGCCCAGGATGCTTCGATAGCAGCCTTAAGCTCATCCAGAGTGTTGGGTCTTGCGTCTCTAAACTTTCTCTTCACAATATCCCACAGATTCTCTATGGGGTTCAGGTCAGGAGAGTTGGCAGGCCAATTGAGCACAGTAATATCATGGTCAGTAAACCATTTACCAGTGGTTTTGGCACTGTGAGCAGGTGCCAGGTCGTGCTGAAAAACGAAATCTTCATCTCCATAAAGCTTTTCAGCAGATGGAAGCATGAAGTGCTCCAAAATCTCCTGATAGCTAGCTGCATTGACCCTGCCCTTGATAAAACACAGTGGACCAACACCAGCAGCTGACATGGCACCCCAGACCATCACTGACTGTGGGAACTTGACACTGGACTTCAGGCGTTTTGGCATTTCCTTCTCCCCAGTCTTCCTCCAGACTCTGGCACCTTGATTTCCGAATGACTTTGGACCACTGAGCAACAGTCCAGTGCTGCTTCTCTGTAGCCCAGGTCAGGCGCTTCTGCCGCTGTTTCTGGTTCAAAAGTGGCTTGACCTGGGGAATGCGGCACCTGTAGCCCATTTCCTGCACACGCCTGTGCACGGTGGCTCTGGATGTTTCTACTCCAGACTCAGTCCACTGCTTCCGCAGGTCCCCCAAGGTCTGGAATCGGTCCTTCTCCACAATCTTCCTCAGGGTCCGGTCACCTCTTCTCGTTGTGCAGCGTTTTTTGCCACACTTTTTCCTTCCCACAGACTTCCCACTGAGGTGCCTTGATACAGCACTCTGGGAACAGCCTATTCGTTCAGAAATTTCTTTCTGTGTCTTACCCTCTCGCTTGAGGGTGTCAATGATGGCCTTCTGGACAGCAGTAGGTCTTACCCATGATTGCGGTTTTGAGTAATGAACCAGGCTGGGAGTTTTTAAAAGCCTCAGGAATCTTTTGCAGGTGTTTAGAGTTAATTAGTTGATTCAGATGATTAGGTTAATAGCTCGTTTAGAGAACCTTTTCATGATATGCTAATTTTTTGAGATAGGAATTTTGGGTTTTCATGAGCTGTATGCCAAAATCATCAGTATTAAAACAAAAAAAATATTTCAGTTGGTGTGCAATGAATCTAAAATATATGAAAGTTTAATTTTTATCATTACATTATGGAAAATAATGAACTTTATCACAATATGCTAATGTTTTGAGAAGGACCTGTAGTTGCTCCCGGTGACGAGCGTGTTATTGACTCCGTATTATTAACTGAAGCTTCTGAAGGTGCCCCTTGGCCCCAGGGGCCAACAGGGGGCATTAGTACCTGTCAGTCAATTTCTCTCTCACTCTCTCTCACACACACACACACACACACACACTAATACTACTACAACTACTACTACTACTACTAATAGAACTACTACTAATAATAAAATTAAATGAATAACAACGTAACATTATTACTTTAAATTCACTTTTTGGGATCACTTTTCCTAAACTACAGATAGGTACATACTTATGTGCACATGTGTGGGAATTCAGTAGAATTCAATAGAGGCTTGTGTGGGTTTTGATGTCAAACACATTCGGTATGGATAACTTCAACCACATACCACAACCACAACCATCTTTTCCTCATTCTTTCCAATGTTCTCTAGGTGTCCTGCGTGCTAATCAAAGAGACAAGCTATCATGTCAAACCTCCATGGAGTGACGTCCCAGAAAGCATTGCAGGATATATATATATATCAACTGGCAAAAGCTGTTGGCTTTGAGGTTTGACTTTTCTAATTGCCGTTCATGAGATACCCCACACACACACACACCTCGCTGCTGCGTTTGAGGTTCATTCGCTGTGGCATACAACACACGTCTGCGACATGGGTGACCCTCTCTGTTTCATTTAAATAATCAGCCTCCTGGTGTTTTAGTTTGCTGTCACACACGCATACATAATTACACAATTCACTGTATGAATATCCCACTAATCAGCCATTATTCACAGTGGGAGTGTCAGATCGAGGCACAGATCAGCAGCCATTATGGCTCAAGAGTGGCAGTCACACATCAGTTCCATTACACCCACATAAAGCCTACGGAAACTGTATCAGGGCGCACTGGGAAACCTGAGCAAAAATGCTAGGAAATCAATAAATCACTGAATAATGATTAAACTTTCAGGATTAAGTCTTCAGGAGATAAAAGCTTGTCAATAACTGAACATGAATGACGTAATCTGTGCTCACGATCTTTAATGCATTCAGAAAAATAATATAAGGAATCGTTTTACTTAAATGGTCTGTAAATCTCCTCACCGCACGTGGAATGTTTACCGAAAAAGAGAAAGATTTAGGGGTCAGCACCCGTGTCAAATGACCAATTAGATTAGAATAAAACATTCATGACTTTTTATGGATTATGATTGGCCTATTTGAGCATGGTTAAATGTATTCAAATGAGATGCTAAGCGTTTAGGGGACCCATTCCGGTCTCATGGTCTGTAAGCTCTTTGTTCAAGGCCTGATCAAAAGCTTAATGTGTTATTGTGTTATCTTAACTAGCTAGTCAAGAGAGCTTTTTTAACCACCTAAACACTGAAGGCTAACTGAAAAAAAATAAAAATAATAAAATAATGGAATCCAACTGAAAAAAATGGAGACCAAACAGAAGGCTAACTAAAAAATCCCAATAGAGTACCTCAGAGATGACGTGTTTTTGTAGGCCAACCTGCAAGTTAGCGGCGCACGGGTTCCCTCCATCGAAAGCGTATGCATTTTTCCCATAGACTTTTGGAAAATCGCAAAAAAAATAAGCTCTGTGTTTAACAAAGGGTTATGACACTCACACGTTTTATCTATCAAGATAATCTTTACAAGTTAACAACATTTATACATTTTGAAGCCTAAATAAAGTTGTCAGATATAAAAAGCTAACAGTAGGCTATAAACGGACTACAGCACACCATGGTCGCGGATCAATGTCACCACCACCAAGCTTCCTCAAACTTTATTTAAAAAACAACTTTATTTAAAAACATGCTCGCTGATTATGATCTGCGCTGTGTGTGAATACTTCTCCACTTTTTCATGAGAAATGCTGTCCAAATGTCCTGTTTGTCATGATGACGTCCAAAGTCTCCGCCAAAGGAAGTAGTCCCTTTTAGCAAATAAAACTGTCCCGCCCCTCCTCCACTGTGATTGGACGGCTGAGTAAAAAGTGACAGTGATAAGCACTGTGTTTTACTCAGAGTTGAACATTTTCAACTCTTGGCGTCTGGGAAAAAAAGCAGAGCGCTTAGCGTGAAATAGATTCTCAGTGCTTCGTCATGCTGCTGCCGTTTTTAAATATGCTGCACTCATATTGAAAAAAGTTTTAAAATAAGCTGACCTTAGAAAAAAAAAAAATAACTTGTTGGTGGACCCCCGGCCTAACTGGAAAAAACAAACAAACAATGGGGGCCAACTTAAACAAACAAATAAAACAAACAACGGAGGCTAACTGAAAAAAAAAGAAAGAAAAAAAAAAACAGACGGCTAATTGAAATTGCTAATTTTTAGCTTAATATAATGTGATATCAAACGATTTTAATGAACACATTTCATAATTAAAAATAGTAAATAATAGAAACTGGTTCATCTATCAAAATCACTAGTCAGTGGGTTTCCTGAACAACTAGCTGATTATTAGCTAATTAAAGGTGCTCTAAGTGATGTCACGCGTTTTTAGGCCAAAACATTTTTTGTCACATACAGCAAACATCTCCTCACTATCCGCTAACTGCCTGTCCCCTGAACACACTGTAAAAAAACGCGGTCTCTGTAGTCGCCACAAGCTCCGAAAACGGCAACAAAAACAAACTGGTGCAGCCTGGACCACGAAACATAATAAACATGCTCCAGCCAATAACCGACAAGAATGATTTTAAATGCGCGTTCATGACTGTTTCAGGAAGCACGGAGGGGAGGGGGAGGAGGAGGAGGAGCCTCTGTTTTGTTTGACAACACTTCAAACGTCAACAGAAAGTTACTCCACCCAGGATCACTAAGAGCACCTTTAAGGAAGCCCTGCATACCAAGTAGGCAGCTGTTAGCTTGCTAATCGAATGCTACTTGAAAACATATATAAAATCAATTGCTTTCTTTGACCATTTTTAGTATCGAATCTTGCGCAACATCAAAGTTATAGACCTTATGCGGCCATCATAAGAATTATGTCTTTGAACTTCCGTTTTTTACGGAGCGCAGTGCTGAAAAGGGGCGGGGCTACATAAGGCCTATAAAATTACAGCCAAACATCAGGTACTTGAACGACAAGCCTCTACGAATATATTCTAGGATATCTAGCCTAATTTTAGATTATCCTAATATTAACTCGTTGTCAAAAACAAGCTGAGCAATTGCACACCAATAACTGCATTAGCGCTAATGTCTAATTAGCGATGGTGACTAGATAACCTAATTAGAGAAGTGTTACTCACTATAGTGCCGAGTCATTGAGTTCATACTCGTATCCACGCACTGCTGCCGACCGCACCCCCTGATCCGCCCACAAACAGCAGAGGGCGTGGCCTATGAACGGGAACAGCATCTGGTCTTCGTCAAAACAACGGCCACACGAGAGAACGGAGTGAGCGTGGACCTGGAGAAATATCAAACATGGATAAATGCATCATTTGTATGTCCGGGGAAGAATTTTTCAAGAACTTCTCTCAATTTTAGTAACTTAAAATGTTATTTAGCACAAACCGTCAAAGCTTAGCATGCTAATTAAAGCACTGCTGCTAAAAATATCAAAACTAGCCATCTAGATTGCTCATAATTAGTCAGTTTTTGAATGACTAGTCAATCCTTTGTGATCTATACCTTGTTAGGGATTGGCTAAGTAAGGAAATTTAAAGTTAGGGATTGGAGCAAGGGTTTATAAGCATAAAACATAACATTTAAACAACTAGAACAAAGGCCCGCTTGCGTGACCCAACACATACGCATCTCTAGCACTGTTACTAAAGAACAATTGGCCTGATTTGTCTGATTACAATACAATGATTATCACATGACCTGATGAAGCCCACCCTACACCACAGTCATATTTCATAATCAAAGCAGACGACCCTCATTGGGTGTGTCCGGAACAAGATAATCACTGTTTGAGACACACGTCTGGAACACACCGGAGCCAAGGGAGGATTCTAATAACACACCACTGAATGACTGACAGGTTGGTTTTGACTGTATGTTTGCACTCACATCCCTAGTTCTGAAAAGATGCCGCCACCTAGTGGACCCTGTAAGTACTGCAAACAATAAAACAGAAACAATGTTTCTTTACCGTGGACACAAAGTCTGAATACCAGTTAAACTGGGGCACTGACATCTTTGTTAACTTTGGGTAACTAGATGCATGTTTAGACCTGTATATAGATGTTGTGGGTACATAATTCAGACATAATTTATTATTATTATTGATAATAAATGATTTGTTATATAGTTACAAAAAAAATCTCATATTTAAATTACATTATATTTAAATGAATTAAAAAAACTACACACATACATACTCATGAACAGTAGAATGGAAAGAGACGAGCGCAGACCTTGTTCTTGCTGTTGGCGAGGTTGATTCGAAGGACGCCCATTCCATGGAGGACAAACTTCATAGAGGTCAGGAGGTTATCCAACACTGCAGGCTGGAACAGTAGATGTATGAAAAGAGACAATTTATATAAGAACAAACAATTATATTCTTAGCATATCCATTTTTACTAGTGTTGAGTTCTTTCTCTGGTGATCGGCAGGTGTCGGCTCAATGTCTTTGTCCCTTCAAATGCAAATAACTTCAAAAAATGAAAGCATTACCCAAGAACTCTTCCATTGATCTGTGACAGAAACAAGTCGCTTTGTGTGTGCATCTAACCAAACACATCCACTTCCTGTCACTGGGACATTTCCTGAATTAATTTCTGCTTGATTAATTTCTTTGTCTTCACGTCCACCTGAGTGACAGGAAGTGGCTTCACCAGGGCGCCATTATAGCTGACAGACACTGCTGCGAGACGATCTAACGCTCGGCTGCAACTCAATGCAATTGTGCAGGTATGAATGATGAAATGTTGATCATTTCTTTTTGGTGAGAACAATTCACAGAGATGGGAATGATGTACAGTTTTAGGATCGCCATCATTTATTTCTAATACTCACAAAATGACACTCATTAACTATTTTACATACATAATGCTACATTTACATTTATATAAATATTAAATGTATTACTGCATGTACAAATGTGTAACTAAATACAAACGCAACTTAAATATTAAAACGTAAATATTATATAATGATACATTTTGAACACATACTCACACACACATATACACATTACATACATACATATTACATACGTTCTTTATTAATATGAACAATTGAGCACAGTAAGACTAGAAGTGTCTTAAGAAGGGAAATATGGTAAATGATGCTATAAAACACTAAAATCAGTACACGTGTGCGGCACTCAAGCCTTCCTCTTTTCACACTTTCAGCCACCCGTCCACTCTTGTTGTGCTCAAATGCTTCCCCTTTTACCGCCCCTAACTCTCTGGCCAAAGCAAACGCATTCCTGCCTTTTATTGAACAGCTTTTGTTTGCTGGACCGTAGATCAGAGGCGCAGAGCATTCCAGGGAAGAGCGAATGCCGAAAAGCCTTTCTGTGTTCATGAAGGGGGCATGGGCCCAATGTTCTGTGGTTTGGATATATGATGCACTTTTATTGATTTCCTGTTGTTGCAAACACACACAAAAATTGCACTAGAGCAACACAGGAGGTAAAGTTCAAGAGTGAATCACAAACTTGAGAACTATGAAACTATTCTTGTGGAAAAGGATAAGTGCAAAGCATCTAACCAGGGGTGTATATTATATATATATATTATATTTATTAATTATGTGTGCTGTGTGTGGTTCAGGTATTCCCTACGTTATGGGGACAACATTTTGAGGTCCCCATGAGGAAAACAGCTAATATATCATCTAATATGATGTTTTTTGAAAATGTAAAAATGAAAAAACTTTTCTGTGATGGTAGGTTTAGGGGTAGGGTTAGGCTTAAGGGATAGAATATACAGTTTTTACAGTATAAAAATCATTATATATATGTGGTTTAACAATTTTAGGATGCTTTTTTTTTTTAGCTTAAAAGTCCCTTGTCACAATACACTTTTACTATGGAAAAAAAGCAATTTATATAACCTTGAAAAGATCTTTTTTTGTGTGTGTTCCTTAAAGCTTGGTGACTGATTGGGTGAGCAAATGATTATAGAATGTTTATTTTTTGTTAAACTATTCTCGGAATTCTAGAATCCACTATTTATTTTAAAGAATCTACAGAACTTTTGAGTTCTAGAACTTTTAAGCAACATAGAACAACAAATTCTAGATCTCTGGCCATGTAAAGTCCTGAAGTTAGAACTTCCTAAAATTCCAGGCATGTCATGAGCAGCTTAACAGAATCTTGAGAAAAAAAAAAAAAAACACATTCTACAATAACTGCATGTGTCAAGCCCAAATTCAAAACCACCGACAACGGCACTCCAAAGTCTCCCATTACTCCTTGATGTCACGTTTGGAACATGAGAACTTGCCACTTCATCAAAGAAACAGAGTCAGAGGGAGGTGAAGGAAATGAAAGCATGAAACCCAGCTGCGAGTTCTGTGAAGTCTTGCCATAAAAAAGGTCACCAGATAAAACACGTAATGTAACACTAATAGCTCTATTGTGTGTATATGTGTGAACATCTGATATACATGTAATCTTTATTAATGTTTGACAATATACACTACTGTTCAAAAGTTTGGGGTCAGGAAGTAATTAATAATTTTATTTAGCAAGGATGGATCAAAAGTGACAGTAAAGACATTTACATTGTTTCAAAAGTTATTTTGAACTTTACAATCAAAGAATCCTGAAAAAAAGTATCAGTTTCCACAAAAATATTGCATTTTTTCATATATAAGAAATGTTTCTTGAGCTGCAAATCAGCATTAGAATGATTTCTGAAGGATCATGTGACACTGAAGACTGGAGTAATGATGCTGAAAATTCAGCTCTACATCACAGGATTAAATTACATTTTAATATATATTTACATAGAAAACAGTTACTGTAAATGGTAATAATATTTCACTGTTTTTACTATCTTTTTGAACGAATAAATGCAACCTTGGTGAGCAGAAAAGCCTTCTTTTTTAAAAACATTTTTAAAAATCCTACCGATCCATAAAGGATATTCAACACAAAAAGGGGTCAAGACTTAATTTTGGTTGATTGAAAAGTAGACGTTTCATTTTTTTTACTAGGCAGTAATGCTCCTTTTTCAAATCAATCATTATTTGCAATTATTATTGTAACATTCATTACTTTAAAATTAATTTACTCCATTTACAATTTGGCTTTTGGTTAATATGAAAATAAGATAAGGAACAAGTAAATACTTTCATCATGTTGTTTTTACGGAGGAGTAGCTGCTTTGGAGAAGGAGAACAATTAGAAATGGAGAGACAGGTGTAGGGTGAGAAATAAAAAAAATGAGGAAACAGGAAAGACAACTTGACTTTCTATGGGTTGGGGAGACTGCAGTGTGGTTCAAGACCACAGTGACAGTTTAATATAGGAGTTGAAGAAAGAAAAGATTAAGAAAAAGACATTCAGGTCAGGACAAGTCCCAGTTTTTACCTGTAACACGTCACATTTTCCCTTTCATTTATGAATCACACACACCACAGTTCACCACACCCTTCCCTAACCTCTCTCTGACAGTCAACAGTCCGCCCTTGCGCGACACTATGTCCAAGTCAACCAAGGCCAGTCTGATTACAGACTGTGTCTGCAAGCTTGTGTACAATGTGAAACTAGCCATAATTATGGGTCTGTACAAACGCATGCATGTGTGAGCAAAAGCGTGACCCTTTATGAAACCGTCCAACAAAAACTGGTGAAGCAGGAAATGGACTTTTGAACATTATACAGAACCCTGTGACTGGCCACATACATTTTAAGAGAAAAACACAGGCATGGGAGAGGTCAGCATAAAATATACAGATTGGCTTTTAAAAATGAAGACTTTCATTTGGTCTACATCAAACAACAATGGTTATGTTATTCAATCCAGTTCTTCAGTTAACCAAAAGATTGGCAGATGGGCTTTTAAAAATGAAGACTTTCATTTGGTCAACATCAAACTTTGCTGGGCCAAATACAGAGCCTTGAGGTATCCCAAAACTCAAAAAGTCAGCTCGTCTGTGTTTAGTGCAAAATTAGGCTATTGTATGACATCCTTTAGCTTAGGGCAATGTTTATTTTATCTCTAGAACAATAGGAGAAGTCAGCCTAATGCTATTATGGGTCCTTACTGTTTTATTCTTTCCTTTCTGCAAACAGATGTAAACTGCTGTTGGGTTCAATCATTAATTAATTAATTAGAGAGCTGCAAAATACAAACATTGTTCCTGCAGTCAGATTTATACCGCAGTGACATTAATCAAATCTAGAGATTGCCGTTGGGTCACATACTTTACACTTGATGTCATTTAGTGTCCAATGACAGAACTAATCAATGTTACAGGAAATAACTAGCAATTTTGCCAAATTTATACAGGATAAAGTTAGTAAAACCCTTCTATTTCACATACAGACAAAGTAAAATAAAATGTTCGATAAATTATCCGCTACATTACCACCTCACAATAAGTAGGACAATGACAGTTATCAATCTACGAACTTCAATTTTTCAACAAAAAACCCTAAAGGAGTGATTTCAGTTTAGAATGCACATGAAACTCTACAGCTAAAGTGTCATTATATGAAACAAGTTCCTTTTACATTTTGGAAAGCTTTTCAAATACATTTCTAAAGACTGTCTTTAAGTGTTAATAACTAGTGGAAATTAAAATTCACAGACACAAAATAGTTATCCAATGTTTTTATAAAGGCCCAAGTTGCATGACACTGTACAATATTGCGTCATTCTACCCACATTCCAACACTTTTTGTTTTGTTTAAAGATAATGGAAGTCCTGCTGGTGAAAGATAGCACAGAGGATGATTCAATAACAAAAAGGGCGTGTGTGTTGGGGTGAGTGTTTATTTAAAAGGTTTGCTCATGGTTTTCCATTGTTTGATGGTCAATGTTGTCATATCAGCTAACAAAGGCCAATAAAACCGCATCACACAATAACAATCTGCCACTAACAAAACTTTTTTCTTGCAGGCAACTACCATTGTATTCACTAGTTTGTTAGAATGCTAATACGTTCTGAGATTCATCCCCCTGCCACTAAAAAAACAACAAAACAAAACAAAACAAAAAAAAGATACAAAAGGTGGTTGCTTGATGACTAGTCAAATAGTTAACCATCCTGACCAATCCCTGTGCATTTGCCTGGAAATAATGGGTGGTTATTGGGGTTTTAAAGTATTCCCTGAGGCGTCTCAAAACACCATTTGCACATTCTCAGCACATCAATCTAATTCAAGCTCACAGAAAAGTGTCACTAATACAAACAGACCCTGAGGGAAGGTTTAATGAAGAGAACATGGTACACAAAGTCTCTGTTTAGCTCACATGGGGATCTGCACCTGGCACTTCACAGGAGATACAACGGACAGTTTCGTTGATCAGCTGATTTATAAAACAACTGGAGAAAGATCTGACTAGAAACATGTGCACTAATGCTCCGTTAGCTTGATAAGCATCAGCGCACAAATATTGGATGGACAAATTCCAGAATTCCAAAGGATCAAAGCTGCTTTTATTAACTGCGAAGGAATGAAATACTGAGGGAAATTATTAGTGAGCTAGAATTTTCTCAAAGATGAGCTAAAAAAAACGTTAACTGTTTTCTGTGCATTCGACAGCCAGTGTGCACTTCCTCTAAAGTCAACTTACTCATAGTACACCTCTTTAACCTGTCACCTAATTTTGTGGTAAATGCAGACGAGACATGTTTAAGTAACGTTTTGAGTACCTCAAGGCTCTGTATTCGGCCCAGCAAAGTTTTACGTAGATGAAATAAAGTCTTTATTTTTGCATGCTGAACTGTAATGTCTACATATAGCCATAAAATAGCTTTTTGTAACCTAGCACTAATGATTTTTTTGCATAATTTCCATTGAATTTTAGGCAGAGAATAACAATATAGTCATATATACAGTGATAGAAAATTACTGCCATTCATACTGCCAACCCCTAACCTAGGGTCTTTTGGACAACTGAAGAACTAGATTGAATAACACAACTATTGTTGTTCCCAAAGATGATGTTTTGCCCCAAAGTGACAGTCAAGAATGTTGAGACCACAGCTGTCTGTGATTTACGACAAATGAGCCAATCAGTGTCCGCTCTTTTCCCATGGCAATAAGGCATACGTAGACCGCAGGTCAGTCTAAAGGAGCCAGTGTGTAGCTTCACATTGTTGCCATGGTAACACTTGTGAGTGACAGGTCAAAAAAGGTGAGCGAAGAGACTTTAAAGGAAGTGCACGCTGGCTGTCAAACAGATGAAACGGAAAGGAATATGTGGATAAAGAAAATGTGCACGGAAGTTGACAATTTAAGGATTTTAACTTCATAAACTTTTTTGTGTCATGTTTCCATACATTTCCTTCCCCCTTCCTCTTTCTCTTCCTAACAGAACAAAAACATGCTGAGGTAAGATCCAATCTTCCGTTCAACTGAGGTCTTGTTTCACAGTTGAACCAATGACCCCTTCAACTTTTAATATTCCCCAAACACACACACACACAGAGGCTCGATTTCCCAGATGGCGGAGGAAATACAAAGCAAACTGACAAAATATAGTACAGAACAAATGTTAAACTATTGAACACAATAACCCTCCTACACCGATGGTCATCCAGTGCGTGGAAACAACAACACACAAAACTTCTTTACCTTAAAACTTAAAAGTTCTTGTTTGGTGAATCCATGACTGTGGATAATCTTCATCTGTTTGACCAGCGTACTTTTCCCACTTTCTGCAGCACCTACATCCAAAAAAGTACCATAAAATGACTAATTAGTTATCGCCTGTAACCGAAGAAACATTACATGAAAAGTCCAAGATTAAGTGTCTTGTTCAAAGTTACAACCATGACAGTTCATGAATCAACCCTTTTGAAGTTAGGTTTAGTTTGAGCCTACAGCATTTTAGATGAGCCTAGATTTGAGGTTTAAACATCTATTCAGTTACCTGACCAGAGACAGGGTTTGAACCTACAATCTGTCGATTTAAACTCAGATCATGGGTTTGAACATATAACCTTACAGATTTCAACCCAGAACTCTGATTCATAACCCGCAAATGTTCAATTTAAAGCACAAATCCAAGTAACATTTTGAGTTCAGAGTACCTCAAGGCTCTGTATTCGGCCCAGCAAAGTTTGACGTAGATGAAATAAAGTCTTTATTTTTGCAAGCTGAACAGTAATGTCTATTTATAGGCATAAAATATCATTTTGTAACCCCATACTAATGTTATATTACATAATTTCCATTGAATTTTAGTCAAAGAATATCAATATAGTCATATATACAGTGATATAAAATTACTGCCATTCATACTGTCACTAGCCTAGGGTCTTTTGGACAACTGAAGAACTATTGAATAACACAACTATTGTTGTTCCCAAAGATGATGTTTTGCCCCAACCAGCAAATGTTCAATTTAAAGCACAGATCCAAGCTTCAATCAGTATCTGGTTTGAACCTCCCACCTTTCAGATATCAGACCATATGTCTGGTTTGAACCAACAAATGTTCAACTGATCTAACATTTCAACCAACAACCTTTTAGTTCCAACCATTTTTTTGTTTTTTAGCTTGAACCCATACATTTGCAATTACCAACCCAGACCTAGAGTTCAAACCCACAGTTTAGTAAACTAGATTACCCCAAATGACATGTCTAACGTTCAAGTAGGCCTATATAAACATCAAAATCCATGTTATTTTAACTAAAAGCAACGGGCAGATGAGTAAACATCAGATTGAGAGCTGTCGTACCCAGCATGAGGATCTTCACCACGTTCATCTCTCTCTTGGCGTACTCGTACAGATCTCTGTCTATCTGCGAGCTGTGGATCTTCGCCTTCTTGCCCTCCTCTGTCACCTCTGAGCCCAGACACAGACCCATATCCAGAGCTCATGTCTTTCCCACAGAACTAAAGATCCAGCTGAAATCCCATGACCACGGATGGAACCGAAGATGAACGTTTAAAGTCGCGTAAAAACATACCGGCGAGATCCCGCGCGCTCTTATCCAAAGTCCCGGTTAACGCGTAAAATGACACCAAAGTTGCCGTCAATTGCGCGTGTTTTTGGAGGAATCTTACATCAAATCTTTTGTACAAAGAGAAACAGGCTGTACAGACACGGTCGGGCAGGAAGAAAGAGGAAAAAAAGTTTCAAATTCGCCTGTTCCCGGTTAGTTTCGTCAGACTGAGCGCTCGTGCGGGATCATTGTGAGAGCTCAACAATGTCAGACGCCGCGCAAACACTCCTAATCCACAACACAACACTACCTGTTCATTACGGGTAAGCGAAATAGGGTATGTCTCCTACAGAGCGTCTCTTTTTGATTTTTGGGGGGTGTCCGTGTTCTTTAGGAAGGAAGTGACGTGATGTTTGTGGAACTTTGTCACCTGAGATGGGTTTTGTCCAAGGCAAGCGCTGTGCGAAAGAGCTGTAGTCCCTGAAATTCCATAAAAATTAAATTAAAGTAATCATTAATAAAACGCTATCAAATAAAAAGAAGTAAAAAAAAAAAGGAAATTATTTAAAAACATTAAAAGTAACAAATAAAACAAAAAAAATGAAGTATAAACAATAAAAGACTATGCAATTTTAAATAAATATATACGGATTAATTACACAAAATATAGTTTATTGATTTAATATGATGCTTCGTAACAGTTTGATGTTTTTAATCACCAGCCAATGAGCACACAAATTCAACCTAACCTGCTGTAAAATTCAGTACATTATGTTTGTACTTCACATTATATTTATGTACAAAAATTACATAAATTTATCAATAAATATTAATTTGGAAAACAAAACATTCAAAGCTATATTTCTCTAAAAACTGAACAGATTTCACTGTTGATAAATTGAAACGTTGTTTTGATACTTTTTTTTTATTGTGAAAATTGCAATTTACTTTGCAATTAATTGTGTTTTGATGATTTACGGTTTATGATGGGATGAAATCAAATCAATTAAAATATTGTCTGAAGACAATAACACACCATCAACATTCATCAGCATCTAATGGTACATTCAGAATTGGTCACTCAACATTTCTGCTCACATCTGTAATGTAGAGACTTTAAATTAGTGTTTTTCACAGCAGTTCACTATAAATGTAGAGGAAATGTAAAAACAAGGTGCTTTGAAACTCGTTAAAAACAGAAACAGGTGACAAAACTGCTTTAAAAAATGAAGAATATTTATGTTGCACATTAATGAATTATGAATTAAAAAGTGACGTTAAACCAGCGGTGAATTTTGAATACCACAGCGTCCTGACATCTAACAATCACCTGAGGTCGGAGTAAAACAGACAGTAAAAATGGCAGATATGTGACTGTGGACAGTGTATGAAACGATATTTGAAAAAACTTCAGTTCTGAACTTTTTTCACAACACACCTATCAAACTTCCAGTTATGATGAGATGGGAAAACTACTACAGCACCACTAGAATAAAAGATACCAGGATAAAACCTGTCAAAACATGCCCAGATCACATTTTACCTATATATACATATATTCTCTCTCTCTCTCTCTCACACACACACACACCTACACACACACACACACACACACACACACAAAGGACCATTAAGATTTTTTGCTGGAGATTATTTTGATAAGAATTTTGCCAATTTTTCCATTAGCCCATTTACCAAAATCTCATTACCATAACTGTGTATATATATATATATTTATAAAGTATTTATATATGGTAGTAAACCCTTAATTTATACTTATCTACATTAAAAAAATAATTATAATTGTATTACAGTATTTTGTTTTTATATAATGATAATCTAATAAGAATCAATACTGCAAATAATTTGCAAACAAATTAAAATAAAATAATAAAACAAAACATTCAGATGCATTATGGTAATTAGAATATGGATGGAAATTAATTTAAATTATAAAAATAATGTCACAATGCAAAAACATTTAATAATCCTAAAACAGGCTTTGTTTTTGTTTTTTTATGCAAAATATAATTTCTGTTCTTTTTTTTTCTTTTTGGGGGGGGTAAATGTGACCTGGATATGTTTCCATGAGATTCACCCACATATAAAACACAAAATTAAAAAATAAAAATAAAAAAACAATTAAGCTTACACACACTAACCGCTAATTTGCATACTAACGAAGTCAACATGAAATGTTGTCACAAAGCATTTCTCTGCTCATCTACAGATACAGTATGTGCGGATGGATCACCAATTTTAAAAAATGACACAATCTACCGATAAAATGACGCAAACGTATTTGCTGAACGTTTCTCTGTGCTCCTCCCATTCAGAGAGAAAGTTCTCAACCCGTTTAACAGGTACCATTAAAACTCTCTGCGCACAACAAAGTGTTTTTGTCGTCAAACAAGAGCCGTACAACATATAAAAACAAGTCCGTGTTCCTCCACGTGTTTTCTAACAGTCCGGGGGGTAATTTTAGTTCTAAGTCGAAGCCTTTGATTTGTTTGATTTGGATAGCTCGGTTAATTCTTCGCGAGAACCGCCTCGGTCTTCAGTGAATCATCTTTATGCTTCAAAGCCTCGAACACAGCCATCTCTTTAGCTTCCTTCTTCTGGTTCCTGGCCTCAAACTGCAATCTAGCGGACAAAAAGAGAGATTGGCATTTGCATACTTTCGTAAACACTTCAAGTGAGCGCCGTTTTCACATTTTGCTCGTGTTATCCTTCACACCTGTTCTCAATGATTCTCTGCACAATGTCATCGGTGGTCAGATTGCTGCCGCTGTCTAGGACGCGGAAAACACCTCTCTTCTTCGGCTCCTAAGAAGAGAGGAACAGGTTAAAAACAGTAGTTATGGAAGAGAAGATCATTCAGAGATGCATATTAGAAGACTTTACTCACATCGTAAGGGTCTGTCCCGTCTGTGTCGGGAAACACTTCTGTCTTCCCATGACACACCAGATCCACCTACAGCCAGACACACAAACAAACAGTCAGCTATAGATCAATGAATGCAGATTCTGCTTTGTAGAGATACTGAGATGCTTTCAGATGATCAGATAGTTATCAGATATATAAATCAGAACAGTTAAAGAAAAAAAAGTGTTCAAACTAAAGTGCCAATCTAAAATTTAAAAATGATAATTAAAACTGATTAAAGTCAGGTATTAAAATATTCTTAATGTAAAAAAACATATGGATTAGTTTAGTGCTTTGAAAATTTGGTACTGATAATATATAATAGAAAATAAACATAATTGCTTAATACATTTAAAAAAATACATTTTAAGTACAGCATTATGATTATATCTCAATTTTAAAGTCAGGTACTAAAATATTTTAATGTAAAAACAAAAAGATAGTTATAAGTTTAGAAATTTGGTTTAAAAATTTGGCACTGAAAAAATAATGGAAAAAAGGAATCATAGAAACTGAAAAAAGGAAAATGTTTTGCTTAAAACATTAAGAAACGATAAGTAGAGCATTACGATTTTACCTACATTTTAAAATTGTAATTAAAACTGGTTAAAGTCAGGTTTCAAAATATCTTAATGTAGAAAAGAAAAGATAGATATGTTTAGTGTTGAAAAATAATAGAAAAAACTTAGAAACTGAAAAAAAGCAAATTAATTCAAATTAAGCAGATAATAACAGATATTTATATATTACAGTACCAAATTTCTATGTACATTGTAGTAGAATTTAACAAAGTATAAGATTTTAAAATATAACATTTTCACTATATTTAAAAAAAAATTAAATATATCAACACATTTTAATACATGCACCAATATAAAAATTCATAGCAATTAACCTACATATAACAACATATATAATTTACAAAGACTTTTAATATGCAAAAAAGGTCCAATAAACTGATAAGTTCACCATTATATTTTGCACCCTTTGTATTTTTAGAAAAATGCCCCAAGCTCTCTGTTGAGTTCTCTAAAGTTAAACTATAATGCACGGTTGAACTCTCTGTAACTGTCTGAGGGTTTCTGGTTAAAGAGGAGAGCAGTAAGTCTCTAGATTGTTCCCGGACAACAACAACACAGAATTGCTGAAATAGTGGTCTGTCACTAAAGCCTCTGAGTTTGGCTGCTGTCCCAGAGCTGTACACAACACACACACAGCTTTATGCCTCAATACAGTACTGTGTGAATCACAGTTCTCTTCACACTCAAAGCCTTTTATTGTGTTATTTTGTCTGAAAGGGGCTTACATTGAAAGTAGTTTCTTATTCACCACAATGAATGAACAATGAAAAGTTGCACCACTTTAATACTGTACCTTAAAGTGATCCAGAAGATCTTTTCCTACTGCGTACGGAGCCCCGATCACAACCTCTGACACATACTGATGACAAGAGAATCACAAGACAGTTATTCACAGCCTAAATCAACAAGTATAAACTAAACACTAAGTTCTACAGTAAATTCTTCTAGAATATTAAGTTCTAAAGTTCTAAACTGTCTAGGTTCCACATTCTTTAAGTTGTAATTGCTTTAGGTTCTACTTTCTAAAAATTGTCCAGTTCTATAGTTCTAACTTAAGTCGTCCAAGTCCTCTAAGTTATAATATCTTTAGGATATAAGAGTCTCAGAGTTCTCAAAGTTCACAAATTTCTACAGTTCTATAATTCGAAGTTCCCTCAGTTTTACATTCTAGTTCTAATTTCCTTAAGTTGTACATTCTCTAAGTTTCACAGTTCTACATTGTCTAGCTTCTACATTCTCTAACTTTTCATTTCTTTAGGTTTTGAAATGAAAATTCTGTCATTAATTACTCACCCTCATGTCGTTCCAAACCCATAAGACTTTCGTTCATCTTTGGAGCATAAATTAAGATCTTTTTGATGAAATCTGAGAGCTCTCTGTCCCTCCATAGACAGTCTACGCAACTGAAACTTTGACGCTTCAAAAAGTTCATAAAGAGATCGTAAAACTAATTTTAATTGAGTGGTTTAGTCCAAATTTTCTGAAGAGACTCGATCGCTTTATATTATGAACTGATTTAATTTAGTCTTTTATTCACATATAAACATTCATCAGCTCACATGTGTGAGAACCAATGAGGTTCATTCTCATGTGTTAAACAGCACATTTGAGCTTCCTCAAGAGTTTTGTTCTCGCGCACAGTGTTAATTTTGACAGCAAAATTTTATTTAGTTTTAGTCATAGTCTTTTGACTAAAATGGCATTTAGTTTTAGTTATATTTTAGTCATCGGAAATTGTTTTAGTTTTAGTCTAGTTTTAGTCGACTAAATATCATAAGATTTTAGTCGACTAAATCTACCGCCAAAGCGGACGGTTTTTGACCGTTCAAGTGCAAAAAGACATGAACGAGCAAAATTCTGTACTTTTTTTTAAAGAATTGACACACTTATCATTGAGGTACTATTATAGTCTTCGTTTAAAATTTTTGTTAGATTAGATTTTTAGTTTTTCTGCTTTCATTGTAATTTTAGTTAAAAGTTTTAGTAATTTTTTGTGTGTTTGTCTTTTAGTTTTTGCTTTTAAATGTCTAAGTTTTTATTTCTGTTTGTTATTTTAATACCTCAGGTTAAGCTAAAGCTTAGAAACTAGAAGTTTACATTTTTTATATATATATTTTTTATTTCAGTTAATTTTTTCAAAAATTTTCAATTAATGAAGATTTCTTTAGTTTTAGGTTTAGTTAACTGTAATAACCCTTATACTTGTAAAATATATTGAATAATGTGTCAAATAATATTCTTAGTCTTTCCTTCCTGTGACAGAAGATACAGTAGTTTACTATGAATTAAATAGAAATTAAATTAAATACAGTTTATTGTGTAAACAAAATAACAATAATGACCAGGAAAAAATAATAATTATAAACCATACTGAAATACACCGTGACTCTTATTCTGAAATGTCTGCAGTCTGCACTGTAGCAGGCCGCTCATGACCATATAAACGTGTAGTAAACATTGTCATAATTCTTCAATATTAGCTCATAAGCAATCGCTTGGCATAAATGTGCGCTATTCTGCTGGGCGAGCCTGTAGAGCGCGCAACAGCGCCGCGATTCCCGCGGTTAGATAAGCACATTACACTTCAAATGTGCGCATCTTCCACACAGGACAGCAGTCCTGACTGGATATCTTCCCAAATCGTCCCTCTCTTTCATTTTCGTCTCGTTTTTATTCGTTGACGAAAATTAGAGTAGATTTTAGTCATAGTTTTAGTAATTCAAAACGCATTTTTATTTAGTCATCGTCTCGTTTTCGTCCGTGAAAAAATGTTGTTGACGAAAATTATGACACACATTATTCGTCAACGAAATTAACACTGCTCGCGCATCATTCAGGTTTGGTTGAGCTACTGTTTATGTTCACTGATCAATGTTTACATGTGAGTAAAAGCCTAAATAAAATATGTTCATCATAAAACGCTCAATTCATATGGATTAGTTTTACGATCTCTTTATAAACTTTTTGAAGCATCTAAGTTTCAATGGCGTCAATGGAGGAACAGAAAGCTCTCAGATTTCATCAAAAAGATCTTCATTTGTGTTCCGAAGATGAACGAAAGTCTTACGAGTTTGGAACGACATGAGGGTGAGTCATTAATGACAGAATTTTCATTTTTGGGCAAACTAACCCTTTAAGTTCTCGGGGTTCTCCAAATTCACAAAGGTATCCAGTTCTAGTTTGCCAAGTTCTAAGTTCTGAAAGTTCTCCAGGTTCTATTTAAGTTAAAATGTTCTACATTCTCAGAGTTCTCCAGTTCGAAGTTCATCATGTTCCTCAAGTTCTACAGTTCTATCGTTCCAAAGTACTCAGTTCAAACATCCTAAAATTGCTCAAATCAGCAGAACTTCTAAAATCCCTAAAGCCAAATGAATCCTCCTTTCATCCACTGGGACAGTCTTCAGAAAGGCATGCACGTGTGGTTTGCATTGCTATCACAGTGTGAGGGAGGTCTGGAGTTTCACTGCATGTTACTGATACCAGCAGCTCAATATGGGTTCTGTCGGAAAACGACGTCATGCTTTAGGTATGCTGTTATGTGCCTGATCCAAGAGAGCATGTTCGCTGTGGATGATTGAGAGGGTTTGTAAACTAGGATATGGTTTGGATTAGCACAAGGTGCATGATTTTTAATGGGCATCTCATAAACATTTTTCATTGCTTGTGATATTTGTCCTTTTGACCTTGAGATGTTTCTTAATGTTTCTGCCTAGTTTCTTCCCCCTACACTCTCTTTTTTTTTGTAATATCACTCCCTCTCTCTAAACACAGAGGCCCATTGTTCTTAAACGAGAGTGTCAAGAATACAAAAACAACATAATAAAATGAGATTGGAGACAGTAAATTCTGCACAATCCAGAGAACTGACTGGAGGAGTCAGTAATTTATGCAGACCAATAATATATTAATGGAGGTGGTAAGTTATGCATTCCTTGATGTGAAAAGCAGAGAGATGATTGGAGGAGATGTTAAATTATGCACTCACTCTGCAAGCCAGCACACTCAAAGTTCTCTCATGAATATTCATGATGGGGTAGTTCTTCCCTTTGTAGCGGTTCACTTCCTACAAATCAATAATATGAATACACTTAATAAACATGACAATAACAATTACTAAACATGAAAATTATTGCACATCACAACTGCTATATTTCACACACAATTACAGACAGACACTGCTAATACTGAGCAAGTACTAACCAATAGTAATTTAGAATTTTCAAAACTATAAACAATTATAATTTTTTATTTAATTTCTGTTTTCTAGCAATAATTACCACAGTTTTATTGTAGTAACCATAACTGTAATGTGTATGGTATTTTGCATTTTAGGGAACTTAAACACATTCCACCAGAGACTATGAAGTTGGTGTAAAACAGGTTTGTGTGTGATCATGCCAGGGTTGTGAGTTTGAACTTCCCCTTTCCTGGTTCACATGAGGTTTTTTGTCCAATCAAAATTTATCACCAAAAATTTAAAACAGCTTTCAACATCAAATTTGGCCCTTTCAGCAAGCACAATGATGGTGGAGAGGTCTGTAAAATCTTGTGGGTGTGCATGTTTTTATGAAACGCACCTGGTCAAAGTGCAGTCCGACAATGACGTAAGGTTTCTCTGCTTGTTTGTGAACAGTTTCAAGGAAATCCACATGACCAATGTCTATATGGGAAAGATAGTCAAGGCCAATACACAAAATGTACAACCAGAGTTCCCTTAATCACTTTCCCCAAATTCTGCTTAAAAACTTTAAACTGAATTTTTCAAGACTTTTCCAACTTTCTGGATGTCTTCCGAAAGTAAGTGTGGAGTGGCATGTGGATTTTTAAAGGATACGGAAGAGGTCGAAAGCTCCGGCCACATATATGATGGTGTCTCCTGGCTGCGGTTCTTTTCCTGAGGCGAACTGGATGATCTTCTGAGAAGTCTGCAGGAACTGAGAGACACCAGTCCAAGGGCTGTGCCCTTTAGGACCCTGAGAAGAACAGATAAACAAGAACGTTTTGCATTTGCAAATGCCAAGGAATTATTTAAATGAACAATGTATATATATATTTTTTAAATTCATAAACAACATATAAAGTTAAAAACAACCTAAAAGAGCATTCTCAACCCATTAAACGTGTATAATATGTGACATTTACGAACAAAAAAAAAATATTAAAATGGAAATAATGCAGAAGATGTGATTTTTATCTATCAGGATTTGACTGGATTATGATATGTAAGCTATGATAATATAAATTTACATTATTTATATGTTTCAGAGGCGGAAAAATGAAAACATTAAAAAAAGATGCAATTATATATTATAAAATATATTATATCTGAGTGTGTGCAGATCTGCTCACCTTCCCAAAGTTATCCGTGTGGAGCTGGTAGGCTGTGTTATCCTGAGAGAGGGGGGAATATGAATTAGGGACTGACAGAAAGACTTTACATAATGGTTAACAAGACGCATAAATAAATAATAAATTATACGCACAATGTTACTGTGGTGTGCTTTTGTTAACAGGAGCATACGACCCACTAGGTCTGTCGTAGACACTCCCTGTGTGCGTTTACATTCCCTGTTGATTGAAAACAACATATATAGCAACCGTTACACCCACCCTTGTGTCAAAATTCAGTGGTGTGCCACAGGTGTACGTCCGAGGACCATTAGACTTTACCTGTATCGGCCCATTCTCTTCACCTCGTCATAGGTATCCTTCCCGTCCACGGTCAATGTGATGTCATCTAGCAAAATACATGAAAATGACACACTTAAGGCCTGTTTCTCACCAAGGACGGTACTATAACTACAAAGTTTTAATAATCGTTCTAATTCTTTGAGAATAGAGACATCCACACCACAACTATAACCATATAATATGTTAATATTATATATTAATATGTCATTATATTAACATAATATATATACACATTATGCCTATTCATTATCCCTTAAACCCTGAAGGCATTTTTAGAGTTGTTTTTTTCTGAGTGACACACACAAAACTAAAGATTCATAACTCTAAATCTATAGCAAGGAGAGTCAAAACATAGATATCGTTTGATAGAAAGAACTGAATTTGATTTGATTTGGACATTCTCATGCTGAGAAACTGCTGATAAATTTGTTATTATAATTTTACATATCTTTCTTATTGGACATGCAATAACTCAAGAAGAAAATAAGGTAGGAGGACAATTCTTTTTGGTAAAGTTATATGTGAGCTGCATCTGGATAAATTTTTTTGGTGATAGTATAAAGTAATCAAACGTTACAGCATTTGGAACCAAGGTAGCCTTTTGGTTTAGCCCTTGACGCCCCCTAATGGCCATTATTAAAAACAAACCCGTTCCTCCAAGAGGAATATCTCATGATCAACGCTTTGGATTATGACTTTGGACTCATTTTAATCGAATCTGCTGTAAATAACGATGTGCCATTTTCAACAATCAGGGCATGTTTCATGAAGTTACGAGCGAAAACGTGACATAAATGCCGCATCCGTATGTTATTTACATATGGGTCTTGCGGGGCTTCACATACGAAAACTCGCTCACATTCAGTCAAAGCCCCAAAACAATTCTGCTTGTTGTATTCTACTCCATGAAACCTTTCAAATGACATATGACACATGACTATCTGAGCTGTATGATGTTTTGACACATTGTAGTACATAGTACAAAAAAGTATTTCATAAATTATGAAAAAAAATTTTTATTTATCAGCAAATAACTCAGCACTACTTAGGACTTAATCAAATTGGCATTGACATTCATTGTAAAGTTCAGTCTCTAAGCTTTCAAATGACACCTTTTTGTGTTGATCAAGGCAGAAGTTCTGAAAAACGTAATTCTAAATTTTTTTCGTAGCTAGGTAGCGCCCGTGGAGGGTACACTCTGGTTTAGAGGGACGACTCAGCACTCATTATATTCCTGTCAAAATTGTTAAAAAGCTGAGTTTCTAAGCTTTAAAATGATACCTATTTTGTGTTATCCCTGGTAATTTGATTATTTATTTATTTTTTACGGGGATGGTGTACCGCCGGTGGTACATTTCAGGCTTAAAGGGTTAACTAGGGCCACCCTGATAAACGTCAACATGACCTACACCATGTTTTATGTGCGAAAAGGTTCAATCGTAGCATCATTTACATACAGAACTCTATAAAAGGAACGTAACAAAAATAGGCTGTTCAATTTTAAGAATCAAAGAGGATGAAAATGATTATAAAAAACTAAATTACTACCGTTTTGGTGCAAAACAAGTGTATTTCAAGGGATAAAATTCCACAAAAATTTTAAATACGGCAGCTTAAAAGATATTAAAAGGATTATGGATCACTAGAATGGGCGTCTATAAATATCTAAAGGATCCCCTCACCTCCGTGCACACAGAAATCACAGTTGTACTTGTCCAGCGTCTCCAGTGTGGTGACGTACGGCGCCCCTTCCACAATCTCATCCACCCACTTTATGGCCCGTATCATTTTATAACGCTCGGCCTGCGTGAAGACCGGAGGACCTTTGTGCTTGGCTATTTCCTCTGAACATGAGAGGGAAAATATTTGATAATTTCCTCATATATTAGGGTATTACTGTGACTTTATGTAAATTACAAAGCACTGATCTGAAATATGAAGTGTGAAGCATACCGTCTGTATGTACTCCTACTACAAGATAATCTCCCATTGCTTTGGCCTGTCGTAATTGGTTAGAGTGACCGTAGTGCACCATGTCATAACTGTGGAGACAGATGTGGACTTTAAATACACAGTTAATGAGGGTCAAGATAACATGACCCACATACAAAGACAGAGAGCGCACAGGTGATGTAATAAATAACTGCTTTTATAACAGCAAGTACAGCAGTAACAAGAGACGGGTGGGTTATCTAACCGGGACAAGCCCTATTCCCCCAGTAATATCATTACATGAGCCGATGGGATTACATGAGGACATAATCTCCAATTCCAATTCCCATGATTCCTTGCTGAGCACCACACTTCACACTGTGTTATTTATAACATCAGTTTCATCACTCATAAAGGAACGCTACAGTAGTTATAGGAGGAATATATCGTCTTTAAATGTGAAGTGTCTCATTTCTGAGCCTCTAGTGTCACCAAATGGAATTGCAATAATAATGCGACTCAGAAGTTTTGTTTGAATTTGCATTTTATAAACAAGTACTGTAGGATTGAGAAACAGGTAATATCACTACTATAGTTCCAATATGTAATCATTCTCAGAAATCACATGACCTGAACACTTTTGAACCGATACAACAGTGTTGTTTTAGTATTATTTATATACTATAACAGTATTTTTTCAAGATTTTGATATTTGTATATTTTAAATTTTCATTTTCATTTTAGTTTAATATTTTAAACATTTTGTAATGTGCTTTTGTCATTTTTTTTTGTTTTAGTAATTTTAGTACTTTAACTGAAATAAATAAATTGAAGTTTCCATCTAATATTTTTTATTATTTTCAATAACGAAAATGATTTTCAATAGTTTTAGTTTAAGTTAACAATAAAAACCCTGCTGTACTGCCATATTAACCTGCTGCCAAAGGTAACTAACCATTAGTAATAAACCAATTATTCCATATACTTTCTAATTAAGAAATATCAATTTATCATTCCTCGTGCCTATTTACTACACTAACGAATCATACCATGGTATTATGTACTAGATCTTTGGACACGGAAATACAGATTAAAAAAAAAAAACTGTCATGTCACCTTTATTTATAAAACACCATACAATACAGATTTTTCAAAGGAGCTTTACTGGGATAAACAGGAAAATAATAAATCAATGATGCAAACAGAGTTCAATTATGCTGTAAAGCAACTTTAAAAAGAAACCATGGTAATACCATGTTTTTTTGGACATTTACCATGATAATACCATGTTTTGCACATGAAACCATAGTATACCATGCTGTACCTTATAAATACCACAGTACATAAATATGGTAATCATTCAGTGCAATGGAAAACATCATAGCACCTTGACATTGCCATCTGACACCACTATACTATGATACTACTATGTTTATTTCACATGTACTGTGATACTATTAAGTATCATGGAAGAAAAGTACCATGGTAGGACATGGCATGTATTTTAGTATCACTATATATTTTCAAATTACCACAGTAATACCATGTGATACTATAACTGTACCATGGTGCTGATAAGGTACATTTGTACGGGTAACGTTACTCCAAGACTGTCATGGTTCGAAAAACATGGTACTTTTTGGTGGTAATTTAACAATACCATGGTAAACTCATCTCTGCGCAACCATACAACTTCTTATGTTGAATTCTAACATTATAAGACAATGTAGAGATGCTATAGAGATACATAAGCACTTTGTTTTCCTCACCGTATGAGTGTGATGTCACTTACCAGCCGTCACACCATACCCTGATCACCCGCTTCCTCTTCTCCGGGCTGTGGCTGGAGGAGCTCGACTCTCCTTTAACCTCCTCCTCAACCGCATGGCTTCCGTTCCTGATCATGTTTTAATGCGTATAAACTCCCCGAACAGCCGTTATAAGCGACTGTAACACGCTGCTTTGATATGAATTATACCGGCAAAGTCGATACGCCCTTCCAGACTGTTCGCAACGAAGATGACGCCGGCAAACACCACGCCTCCTCAAGATGCCCCGCCCCTCCGATTAGGAAGTGACGCCAGGCCAGTGTCGCATGATTTCTTCGCAACAAGTGCAAAGATGATAAACCATAAACATATAAATATATTTTATTTATTTGTGCTTATATGTCTGTGATACACTTCCATAGTAAAACAATAATATGATACAAAAATAAAAAATCTTAAAATTAGTGTTTGAATTTCGTTTGCTTATTATAATATCCTGTTTTCACATTAAAAAGTTTTTTAACTTAATTCACTAACGTAATACATAAATACATATTTTTCTTAAATTTGTCTTTCTTTCTATATTTTTTACAACAAAAACCTAAGATTAACCGCAAATAGGCTAAGTAAAAAATAAACAAATACATTCATATTTTTAGAGCATTTGAATATAATGTTTAATGTTTCACATTGGGGTTATAGGCCTATCTCTTAAACTCATAATAGCGTAATAATAATAACAGGCTAATAATATTAATATGTTAAAATCTACGTTAAAGCTGGGACAAAAATAAACAATTTCCCTATTATTTATTTAAATAAACTGATCATGAAAAGCTTTTTTGCAAAATACTGGAATCTTGCTCATTTCAGAACTTTTTTTTTAATGCAAGTGCAAATTATATCTTATAATTAGTGTTTGAATTTCATCATGCATATAAATTTCAAAAGATAGTATTTGCTTGTTATATTATCCTGTTTTTGAAGTGAATTTTTCTTCATTTTTTCTGTCTTTCTTACATCTCAGATCAACTGAAAAAGAGAAATATTAAAACAATGTTTAATATTTCACATTAGGATTAAATTTCTTAAACTAATGACACAATAATAATAATAATAGATGTTTACTACATTAAAGTTGTCATAAATTAGTAAAAGCATTAAATAATGTATTTTTTTTAAATGTAGGAATCTTGCTCACTTCAGAAATATAACTATTGTTTTCTTATAACCTTAAAAAACCTTTAATAAACATGCTGTAACTGGCTTTGCACTTATAAACTGAATCCGCAAACACATCATGTAATGCTCCAGACATCCTTTAGGTGGCGCTAAATGCATATGTGTTCAAGCAGGAAAACAACAGGCTTGAGTGGAATATGAAAATGTTTATTTTGCAGAGCAAGACACCATTTTCCATGGCACTTTGATACAGTGGTGGCACACGTTTACCTGAGTGCTTAGTGCATTCACCTGAGTTTGTTTTTATCGCACACATAGAAAATAGTTCAAAACTATAGAAAAATATTTCATTTAGTTTGTTATAACTTACATGATGTTCTTTAACACTAAGGAAAATAAATAATAACCACAGTGCTCAAAGTTAAAAAATAAAATAAAACATTAATATGGCTTTTGATTTCAAGAGTTGTATCCGTTTTGCCTTTAGAAGATATGGCTCTCATTCATTTTGATGATCGAATCCCCTTCAGGATCCAAATTTAAGCTCTCGCAGGGAAGCCCACTGGTTCTTCATTGATTCCCGCCACGTTTTCCACTAGAAAAGAAAATAATCACATAAAGTGTGTTCAAAATAGACCCATCTCTTATTCTTGCACCTATTATCATTTATGTCTTTATCGTATCTGTGTTTTTAGCCACTATAGAAGGGACTTTACCTTGACCCTGATGCCTTAGAGTTCATCACCCATTGTAAATACTCCTTGGCAGCGATGCTGTCCAAGACCTTGTTGACATCACTGGTGAAACTGCCGTCTACATGCCGCCTGCGGCCCAAATTTGCGCCTCTGTTGGCCCCAACACTGTGCATATGCGATAAACAACTTGTGAGCATGTGCACATGACAATTATTCAAAGTTTAAACCAGTGAATTATGAGTTCACAATTATTTAGCTGTTTGCTTGCGGCCTGCGTCGAGTTTAGCTTTAGCATGTTCTTGGAAAATCAGTTTGTATGTGAGGTTTGTAGTTTTAGTTATGTGATGTTCAGTTATAATTAGCAATCTATGCTGTCAGTATTTGTTTGATTAGTGCAGCAGTACCAGAAACAGAGGAAGACTTTAGCAGAGAAAGATAACCAGAAGCACACAGCCTGGTTTCAGCGCTATTTATTAGCATTAGCATTTGGCAGTGAGGTTGGACAGAATGCGTTAGAAAAGAGACAGATGTTGGGGAGGAGAAAGCATGATGAAGCGGTCAGTTTGGCTATTTTGCTCTCTCTCACACACACACTCTCTTTTTCTTTATTTCCATCACTTTCACACTCTCTAAGGTACTAAAGGCGAGACTAGAAGCATGGATGCCTACTCTTGCTTGGGCTGTCCAGATTTCAGCCAGGCCACAAAGTTCTGGGCCGCTTGGTCTTGCAGGTAGGAGCTGATGTCGCTGGTGTAGGTTCCCTCAGCGTGACGTTTGGACGGACCACTGGGGAAGAGGAGAGTTTATGTGAGAAAAATCATTGATTAAATGTTTGATTTTGAGTTAGATTAGTAATAGTCTGTAACATTTTTAATTGTTTTTAATGACTTAGCCCAGTTAATTAATCTTTATTATTTATATATATAAATTATTTATAATTTATACATTATATATATATATATATATAACATATGTATTTATAATTTATATAAA
>RJVU01000282.1:1789875-1811478 GCA_003731715.1 Anabarilius grahami | reverse complement strand
GATATTTTATAGTATATATAAAATTATATATATATATATAGTTTGCTTTTTTGTTAAATTTACATTTTTCATGTTTTTTCAAATTTTTTCAGTTTGATTGGTGCATTTTGTCATTCTTCTGTACTTTTTCTGTTGAATAAAGACTTTTTGACTTCTTTCTTTTCTTTTTTTTACACAAATCTATAAGCAATATTACACAGTAATTGTACCTACCCATTTCTCTTTGAATTCATGAGCCACTGAACAAAGTCTTGTGCCCTCCTGGTCTCCAGATATTTGCTGTAGTCGTTGGAGAAGGTCCCCTCAGAATGCCTCTTGACGGTGGTGAAGCCCTGACCCCTCGGCAGAACACTTTCTGCTGTCTCTGGGCTGCGCCACGAGAACATAAACCAGTGTTAAATTGTACACATCACAAAATGATGGCCACATTTCCAACCAAAAAGTCCTCAAACAGTTATTATAATAAGTGAAAATGCATAGCTATTTTAAACTACCAAATTGGTTAAAGCCCATTTAACAAAGTATACTAGTAAATTATCTTCAAATAATTTCAAACCAAGAGCTTTTTTCATAATTTACTGCTCTGAAACAAAGTATAAATGCTATATACTGACATAAAAGATTCCTCTGACCTTGTGTTGTCATCTTGCAGTGGGACGCACATGCAGTTTTGAACGAAGAGGAGCAGAAGAAGACCAGCGAGATATTGGACGCCTTTCATTTTGACAGCTTCTTTAGAGTTCGAACACACGCCCTGTCAAAATAAGAGAAATACAATGTCATAACGTAGGCAAAACTCCATTTGAAACAAACCAAACATCTACAAAGGGGTCAATGAAGTCCTTGAAGAGATGCTCAACTTACCGATGGATGGATGTATGGATGGATGGATGAGATGAGTGCGTTTGCTCCTCTAGCACAGATCTTCTCCTGGCTCTTCTGCTGTTGGTTTCGTGGCCTCTTCTCAAACTTCTGGATCTTATATAGTTGGTCCAGGTGGGCCGGCCCGTCTCAGCAGCCCACACACACACGTATGTGCGCATTCAAATCCATTAGTGTCAGTCCATTACCCGCTCTGGATGAATCCGCTCGTGTTTGTTTAAAGAGAGAGATGTGCCAAAGTACCTCCAGATAAGAGCCGCCCTCGAGGTGTCAGACAGCAGGATGGAGGCTTTCGCAAATAAACCAAGAGAAAAATAACGCGCGAAGTGCTACTGTAGGCGAAAATCAAGAGGGCAAACGGATACTCTGTCCGAAAGGGTTCGCAGAGAACGTGACAAACCGATTTTTAGTCTGTTATACATTAGATATACATGATTCTTATGTCCTACCCATGATGCTTTGCACACAAGATCAGTGTGATTTGAGTGACTTGAATCATTTTGATGCAATTCTAAGATGTCAGTGAAAACGGTTGTGAAATGTTTGCTGAATATACAAAAATTCCCAGAATGCATTTTGAGGTGCTTGTGTGCAAGCATATGATTAATAGAATCAGTATATCAAAATGTCATATTTGTTGTTTTTAATCAATTTATTTTGTTGAAACCAAACTAAAACTAATACCATAAAAATCATTTTCATTACTTGAAATAAAAATGAAGGTTAACTGAAATAAAATAAAATAAACAAACATTTAAACTTATTTTATTTCAGAAAGTTGCCAGGACAATATTTCTCATTTTCATTTATTTTCACTTGAGGCATTAAAATAACTAAAACTGAAATAATACAAATATAGACATATATAATAATAATTAAAAAACGAAATGTCAAAAACATACAATGAAATGACTAAAACCTTAACTAAAATTAAAATGAAACTGGAAAATATAAAAAAATTATTCAAAATATTAATAAAACTATAATAGTATCTCAATTATATACTATTATAAATAATTACATCTTATTAAGAACTAAAATAATAATGTATTTATTAATTATAAATGATTACATTTATTAATAGCTTAAAATAAATTGAAACTTAAAATAAAATCTAGTTTAACAAGTTTAAGTTATAAAAATTAATTTAAAAAGAGGCTTGTTCGTAAGATTGAAAGAATATTGAATATATTTCACAGTTCTTGCATAAGTTTTGAATATGGAAAGTGTAAACTAGTAAATGAGTCACAAACAATTGAGAACATTTGTGAAATTTATTAAAGATTGACAATATTTAAAGATAAATATTCATACAAATTATGGCTTTTACTTTAATGGCACATGAAATAAATATTTCAAAAGATTGATACTCGACAAATCTTGATGACAAATGACTTAAAATATGAAAATAATTTTTAAAAATGTATTTCTCTTTGTAAATGTATTAATCAAAATATTAAATTAATATGTTTTATTACTTTCTTTGCATACTTTACACAAAACTAACAGATGGTAATGAACTTGACTTGAAAAATACACAATATTGCTCTCCCCAGCTTACAAAAGTGATTAAAATAATAAATAATTAAATCTGAACCTTTTTTATTTTAATTATTTTTTTCAGATTTCTCTTTCCTTCTTTAGCTAGCTCATCAAGCTTTGTGTTTATAAAGCAAGTATTTTTTTTCCCGATGTACTGCTAAAGCATCATGACTCAGTTCAGACTGTACATTTGAAAGTGATAAAACAGGAATAAATCAAGTCTGTTATTGCACCACAGCACAGAAGCACGGATTCTTGCGGATTCAGTGGCTGCACATGGGGAAATCGCACACGCCTGACGCGTTTAAAAACGTGAAGTGGTCTGGAAGTAACGTTGATCCAGTGCTGTGGCTTCTGAGTGGAAAGTTTCACAACTTCAAGCAAAGCAGTTTTTCAGAAAGTGACTCATGTGAGTATACACGTGCTGATTGGCCGATCCGCCGAGACCGTGGTCTTCATCAGTGTACCACTGACAGAGACACACAACAGAACACCATTTATATCTCTTTTAATACTT
Organism: Anabarilius grahami; assembly: GCA_003731715.1. Classification (NCBI taxonomy): domain Eukaryota; kingdom Metazoa; phylum Chordata; class Actinopteri; order Cypriniformes; family Xenocyprididae; genus Anabarilius; species Anabarilius grahami. The sequence goes on along the minus strand of RJVU01000282.1, from coordinate 1,808,537 downwards.
TTTGGCATGAAAAAAAAAACTGCATCTAGAACTATTTTAAACAATATTTAATAATTCTTTTATAATTGTTTTGCAATGTTATTGAGTTCATTTACAGCTCAATATATAAATAATGAATTATATAACTATGTGTACTGAATAATTAATCTATATATAGCCTATATACAGTGGGTACGGAAAGTATTCAGACCCCCTTAAATTTTTCACTCTTTGTTATATTGCAGCCATTTGCTAAAATCATTTAAGTTCATTTTTTTTCCTCATTAATGTACACACAGCACCCCATATTGACAGAAAAACACAGAATTGTTGACATTTTTGCAGATTTATTAAAAAAGAAAAACTGAAATATCACATGGTCCTAAGTATTCAGACCCTTTGCTGTGATACTCATATATTTAACTCAGGTGATATCCATTTCTTCTGATCATCCTTGAGATGGTTCTACACCTTCATTTGAGTCCAGCTGTGTTTGATTATACTGATTGGACTTGATTAGGAAAGCCACACACCTGTTTATATAAGACCTTACAGCTCACAGTGCATGTCAGAGCAAATGAGAATCATGAGGTCAAAGGAACTGCCTGAAGAGCTCAGAGACAGAATTGTGGCAAGGCACAGATCTGGCCAAGGTTACAAAAAAATTTCTGCTGCACTTAAGATTCCTAAGAGCACAGTGGCCTCCATAATCCTTAAATGGAAGACGTTTGGGACGACCAGAACCCTTCCTAGAGCTGGCCGTCCGGCCAAACTGAGCTATCGGGGGAGAAGAGCCTTGGTGAGAGAGGTAAAGAAGAACCCAAAGATCACTGTGGCTGAGCTCCAGAGATGCAGTCGGGAGATGGGAATAAGTTGTAGAAAGTTGTAGAAAGTCAACCATCACTGCAGCCCTCCACCAGTCGGGGCTTTATGGCAGAGTGGCCCGACGGAAGCCTCTCCTCAGTGCAAGACACATGAAAGCCCGCATGGAGTTTGCTAAAAAACACCTGAAGGACTCCAAGATGGTGAGAAATAAGATTCTCTGGTCTGATGAGACCAAGATAGAACTTTTTGGCCTTAATTCTAAGCGGTATGTGTGGAGAAAACCAGGCACTGCTCATCACCTGTCCAATACAGTCCCAACAGTGAAGCATGGTGGTGGCAGCATCATGCTGTGGGGGTGTTTTTCAGCTGCAGGGACAGGACGACTGGTTGCAATCGAGGGAAAGATGAATGCGGCCAAGTACAGGGATATCCTGGACGAAAACCTTCTCCAGAGTGCTCAGGACCTCAGACTGGGCCGAAGGTTTACCTTCCAACAAGACAATGACCCTAAGCACACAGCTAAAATAACGAAGGAGTGGCTTCACAACAACTCCGTGACTGTTCTTGAATGGCCCAGCCAGAGCCCTGACTTAAACCCAATTGAGCATCTCTGGAGAGACCTAAAAATGGCTGTCCACCAACGTTTACCATCCAACCTGACAGAACTGGAGAGGATCTGCAAGGAGGAATGGCAGAGGATCCCCAAATCCAGGTGTGAAAAACTTGTTGCATCTTTCCCAAAAAGACTCATGGCTGTATTAGATCAAAAGGGTGCTTCTACTAAATACTGAGCAAAGGGTCTGAATACTTAGGACCATGTGATATTTCAGTTTTTCTTTTTTAATAAATCTGCAAAAATGTCAACAATTCTGTGTTTTTCTGTCAATATGGGGTGCTGTGTGTACATTAATGAGGAAAAAAAATGAACTTAAATGATTTTAGCAAATGGCTGCAATATAACAAAGAGTGAAAAATTTAAGGGGGTCTAAATACTTTCCGTACCCACTGTACATTATAAATTATTAGAATAAATTAGCATGAATTACCATTGCATCAAAGTCCACTTGTTCATCCACGAGTGCTTTAGAGATCTGAGCAGCTTGTTGGAAGTGAACATTATCTAAAAACACCAATAGAAAAGCACAGAAAAAGAGATGAGTTCATGTCATCTGGGTTATTTTTCAGATATTTACAAGATTATGAAATTTAAATAAAATAGGCCTATAGCATCTGAAACTCAAAATATCAAGGAAACAAATTTAAGTAGTTTTTAGGAAATCATTTTTAACTAAAATGACTCAAAAGAAAACCACACTGGAAATACAGCTAATTTTTAATAATTTTTTTTTATGATATTTACACAATCAGAAAACATGAATATATGTGATTTGCATATTTTTTAATTTCATTTATATTTTAAATAATTTTAAACGAAAATAACATCAGATTTTTTTCTGTATAAATTTATTTAAATATTCAATCATTCAGGTTTAAAATAGCTCAGTTCCAGAGACAAGACAAGACGAGAGACAGACAGACAGAGAGAGAGAGAGAGAGAGAGAGACAGGTCATATCTCACCGTCAGCGGTGCCGTGCACCAGGAGGTACTGGACTGATTTAAAGTTCTTGGCTCTTTCCGTCACTGTGGAATTCTGCAAGAATAATAACATCCCATTAACCCTCTGTGACGCAGCGCTTGTGTTTTCCTCTCGTGAGTTATTCTAGGAATGACACACTGTTCTCTGTGACATCATCATGGGAAAACCACAGATTTTATCAGACAATTTTAGAATTTAAGAGAGCAACTTACATCATAAAAGGCCTGATTCTCCACCGGGGTGAGCATGTACCTCTCAGTGTAAATAGAGTCTGGTGGAAATTACAGTACAAACGTCTTAACACATGAATGAATTTGGGGGTGAAAACAAAGTTTAACGGGGTCATGAACTGAGAAATCTAATTTTCCTTGAGCTTTTGACATATAAGAGATCATCATACTATAAGAATATCCTGTAAGTTTAGTTCAAACCAGTGACTAAACAGTCAACTTCATGTTGTTTCTCTTGGTAGGATGAAAATAATCTGTTATTTAAATTGTATTAAGTTATATATAGAAAGTGATCAAAGAACGCTCCCTTTACAATCGTTGGAGCTGTCAATCAAACAGCGTGAATTTATCAGTGACTGAGGTCATGTCCACACTAATACGTTTTTGTTTGAAAACGCATCTTTCTCTCTCCGTTTTGGCCTTCCGTCCACACTGAGACAGCATTTTTATCAGGGAAAACCGCGCTTTTTGAAAACGCTCTACAAAGTGGATAAATTAAAAAAAGGCTGTTTTCGCATTGTAGTGTGGATGTTGAAAACGGAGTTATTTGAAATTGCGTTGCAATGACGACATCACTGCATTCATGTGCTCAACGTGTCTGTGATCGGCTACAATGTTCATCACTGCAACCTTTCATGACACTATCTAAATATAATGCCATTGATCTAAATGTAACGCTATAATCATCACTTTTCACGATTAGTTAACCTTGAGAGCTGTAATAGTAAAAACATGCTAAAAGTTTTCGAGAGAGTAATACTTAGCTATTTCATTATGCAAAGATGCTAGCCAGTACTAACATTATAAGTGCACCCCAGGAAACGTTATAAAACAATGCAGCTCATGACCCCTTTAAAGCACATTGAGATTAGTTTGTTTACTGCTACATACCATAATACTCCCATTTAGACACCGGAGCGACAGCCATACCACATTTAAACACTCCACTTCCAGCTCCCAGGACCATCGAAGTGACGTAACCACCGTAAGACTGGATCACAAACACAGGATTACACATATAGTGGCCGAAATTCATTTGCATTATGTAACAAAATATCAAAGCAAGTGCCAATCATTTTAACAAAACATAAAACACTTTGCAATCAAAACATCTCTAAAAAAGACCTTTGTTAGGTTCTTGATATTAGAACAAATATTTCTGGTAATTAAACTTACCCATCCCCAGATGGCAATCCTGTTTTTATCTATGAAGCCCATGTCGATAAACTGTCTAAAAATGAATGAACAATATCAGCATGTCATTTTTAATCATTCAATTGCAAATGTAAATTATATGTAATGTAATTATGATTAAAATAAGAGTTAAATATTGCTAGTATACCTCATCTCACTTTTTTTTTTTTTTTACTGTAGAGATATTAGAGCATTGCTAGGTGGTTGCTCGGGTCTTTTGTGTGGTTGCTAGGGTATTGCTAGGGTCTTCTAAGAGGCACTGCATTGCTAGATGGTTTCCAGGGTGCTCTGGATGGTTGCTAAGGCATTGCTAAGTTGTTAGGTGGTTGCTATTGTGTCGCTAGGCGGTTCTGAGTAGTTGTTGGGATGTTTCTAAGTAGTTTCTGTGGTGTTCTGAGCAGTTTCTACATCAATAGGGTGATGTGGGTGGTTGTTAGGGTGTTGCTAGGTGGATTCTAGGGTGTTCTGGATGGTTGCAAGGGTGTTGCTAATTGGTTTCTGAGGTGTTCTGGGTAGTTACTAGGGCATTGTTCATTGGTTTCCAGGGTTTTTAGGTAGTTGCTAAGACACTGCTAAGTTGCTAGAATGACACTAGGTGTTCCGTGTGGATGCAAGGGCATTGCTATATGGTTTGCAGGGTGTTCGGGGTAGGCAGTTACTGATTCATTTGCAAGGTGTTCCGGATGGTTGCTAGTATGTTGCTAAGTGGTTTACATGGTGTTCTATGAGGTTGCCCGGACATTGCCAGGTAGTTTGTAGGGTGATTTGAGTGGTCGTTAGGGTGTTTTGCTAATTGGTTACTAGGGTGTTCTGGGTTGTTCCTAGAGCGTTGATAAGTTGTTCCCAATGTGTTCTTGGTGCTTGATCACAAGGCTGGTGCTATATCCAGGGTGTTCTGGGTGGTTACTTGTATGTTGCTAAGTGGTTTGGTTTCTGAGGTGTTCTACGTGGTTGCTAGGGTGTTGATAAATGGTTTTCAAGGTGTTCTGGGTGGTTGCAAGAACACTTCTAGGGTGACTTGGGTGGTTGCTATGGTGTTGCTAGGGTTATTTTGGTGGTCACTAGGGCATTGTTAGTGGTTTCCAGGCTGTTTTGAGTGGTTACTAGTATGTTGCTAAGTGCTTAATGAGGTGTTCTAGGTGGTTGTTAGGGCATTGCTAAGTGGTTTCCATGGTGTTCTGTGTAGTTGCCAGGATATTGCCAAGTAGTTTCCAGGATGATTTCAGTATTGCCAGGGGGTAGCTAGGGTGTTCTGGGTGATTGCTAGGGTGTTGCTAAGTAGTTTCCAGGGTGATCTGGGTGGTTGCTAGGGTGTTGCTAAGTAGTTTCAAGGGTGATCTGGGTGGTTGCCTGCTGGATCAAGTCAAAAGAGTCTAGATATGGATCCTTCAATGTAAGCCTATGAGATTTTTTTTTATCATTTTAATATCTGCCAGGTGAAAATAGTATGCCAGATTGCCTAGTAAAGTAACAACTGACCTCTACGCAACAAGACACATGGTTTGATTAATCATTCATGTCTGGAGCACAAAAATAACATCAAATTTTATTCACTTGAGAGCAGTGTGGACACATGTTTGTACCTAGCAGCCGTTATCTGATCCTCAACTTCATATGTTCCGAGTCGTTTGTAGAGGGCATGCATAATTTTGTCTCCTTGGTAACCACTTCCTCGACCATCAAAGCTGGCCACGATCACTTTCTCCGTGCTGGCCAAGTATGTGGACCATCCCACCCTGAACCGGAAATCTGACTTCTGACTGCAGGGGCCCGCATATCTGCAGGATATGAAAGATTCAAGACTGTAGTGGCCATCAAACCCAGATCAGAGTTCAAAATCAGATCACAGAAATGCAGCTAGCTTACACATCAATAAGCAGAGGATATTTTTTGGATTTGTCAAATTTGGGAGGCAGAATCATCTGGTACCAGAGGTCTGAGGGGGAAAAAACATATTAGGATAGATTAGGATTTAGAACAAACATATTTTCTAAGTTATTTGATCTGGTTCTCCAGTCTCCTGCAGATTCAGCCTTACCAAACTCTCCGATCTTCAGCTGGCCGTGCATAACTGAAGGCATTGCGATATTCTGCAGAGTTTTTTCCAAATCACTGTTGTCTTCAAGAACTCTCACCTCTAAAAATATTTTGAGAAATGAATTAAGGCCTGTTTGTTCACACCAAGAACGATAACTATTAACATAGCAATAACTATATTAGCATCCATATCAGCGGACGATATCGTTCTGTTTATTATAAGCACGCGCTGCAGTTTTGTTGTCTGCCGCTTTACAAGCTCGAGCTCTTCAAAGTCTGGTGGATTCTGATTGGCTGTGAATATTTTTATCATTCATCAACTGGAAAAAAAATCGTTCTGAAAGTGATTCCAACAATATTGTTGTGGTGTGGACTTTGCTATTCTTTTAAATTTATAATGATTTTTAGAACAAAATATATTTTTTGTTATTGTTACAGATATCATCCTTGATGTGAACGGGCCTTTAAATAAATATTTCCGGTTAATTTCCATTAACCGATATGGTCACATCCCTAATGAAGATTATTTAGAAATGCAATTTTCCAGAATTTTTAGATATGCATACAAAATAATATATCAAAATATGAATGAATGAATGAATTAATTAATTAATTAGGTTTTAGTTTTTTTATGGTAACCGCTAATCTGTGTGCTAACTGCTAACGGCTCCAATGAAATGGTTGATTTTAATGCTTAGCTCTACCTGTTCCATCTCGGCTGTTTCGCAGTGTATGCAGAGGCAATCCAGGCCCTTCAGGGGAAAAAACAACAGGACTTGGGAACGTTTCATTGCTTTTGTGTGTGCTTCATGTACTTTGCATATAGAGAAGTGGCATGAATATACAAGATGAGGTAACACTTTAGTTTAGGGTCCAATTCTCACTATTAACTACTTGCTTATTAGCATGCACATTAAGATATTGGTTGTTTATTAATACTTATAAAGCACATATTAATGCCTTATTCTGCATGACCATATTCTCCATCCCTTATTCATACCCAATACCTAAACTTAACAACTACCTTACTAACTATTTATTAGCAGTAATTTGGAATTTATAGAGGCAAAAGATTGGACCCTAATCTAAAGTGTGACCCAAAATGAATATACATGGCGTACCAGAACAGCTCATGAGGAAGTAGGTTCCTTCAGCACTAAAGAGAGCAGAATTATATTTGCAGCGGTCCACATTGAGGGTACAGGTCAGACACTCCCTCTCAGAATGAGAAGCACCATTTATGGTAATTCTGCAGAAAATAAAATACACAATTTATTTAATTTTTCAACTATGAAAATGTCTGACTGATTTTAGACCATGACACTCACTTGTAAACGTTCCTTTGGCCTGGACTCGCATTGTATTCGTTACTCACATAATATCTGTCGTGAACAGAGAAAAGAGTTGAGAAAAGAACCTCAGACACTCAATGACAGACGTTTCCAGTAAATGAACTTACACGGCATTGTTTGTGACCTTAAGGATGCTAATGACCTCCCACATTCCATTAGTCACGAATGTTTTTTCTGCCTAGAAAATAATATTGGATTATATATATACAAAAATCTACAAACGTTAATAATACATGCAGTGCTACGGTTCTATTTTCTTTAATTTGAAGTTTATATTTCAAAGATAATTTATAGCTGAAGGCAAAACAAAATAGGTTACTAAAAAACAGCCCAATATTGCCTTATTTACCTAAAAAAATTAATAAACATTAAAAAAAAAGACTAAAATAAAAAAAAATACAATAACATTTTTAAATATTTTGAATGTAAATATTCAATACATAAAAAAAATACAATGAAAAAAATACAATGCAATAAAATATTAAATAGAAATTTAAATGTATATGTAAAATTAAATGTAAATTGTATTAAATTAGTGTAATCTATAGCCTGTAAACTATAGCCTGTAAACTATAGCCTGTAAACTTACTCCGCTAAAATAAACAAGATGCTTAAACTGCTGCTCGTTACTCATAACGTAATAGCAGCCGCTGCCGTCCGGCCGAAAGACAGGTTCATCTGGAGAGAACTGCGAAAAACAACACAAACAAACCAACAAACAGACATATTTTCTTGACTCAAAATTGCATTAAAAATCAATCGATAATTTTGTAATCAAATAGTTCATACCCGGCCAACCCAACCCGTACTGCTTGTGATAATCTGCCTCTGTTGAAAAAACACACAAAAAAACTATTGCGATTAGACAAAGATTTTGCCTCAGTCAATTTCTTAAAGAGGCCATATTGTGCACTTTTTCAAAGTCTTGATTTTGTGTTTGGGGTTTGATAAAATAGGTTTTCATGCTTGAATGTTCAAAAAACATTATTTTTCACATATTTGACATTGTTGCAGCACCTCTCTTCCCAGTCTGTTAGTAACACTGTTTAGTTCCTGTCACTATGAAGCCCCTCCTTTCGAAAAGCTCAATGTGCTCTGATTGGTCGGCTAAACCAGTGTGTTGTGATTGGCCAACAACTTCGAGTGTGTTTGGGAAATGCCATGTCCCTTACTATAACTGCGAGTTTCAACACACTAATAACTCAACTCAACCAGGCCCCGCCCCCCTTTTATTTGCGTATGCCTTCAGCGGGAATTATTTAAATGAGGAATACTGTGACGTGTTCATTCCCAGTAGAAAACTTAAGACTACTATCAAGGCATTTCAGCACTGTAAACCCGAATAAGTTGGCAAAACTAAAAAAATTTGAGGCAGTTGGTTGCATCAAATTAGTAGCCATAATCTAGACTTTTGTAGCTACACCTTTTATTATTATTGTAAAATGTATTATTCAACCCTTATAAAACCTTCACTCTTCGATGAGGGTCTCCAAACTCTGTCCTGGAGGGCCACTGTCCTGCAGAGTTTAGCTCCAACTTGCCTCAACACACCTGCCTGGAAGTTTCTAGTATGCCTAATTGAACCTTGATTATCTGGTTCAGGTGTGTTTAATTGGGGTTGGAGCTAAACCCTGCAGGACAGTGGCCCTCTAGGACCAAGTTTGGAGACCCCTGGTCTGAGAAGTTGGACGTACCAGTGGACCTTCACTCCAAGCGTCATCGATGAAGTCATATGTCTTCAAATTGACGTAGTTCTGCGTTCTTTTCTGCCACTGGACTGCAATTCGCTCGTCTGATGCCCACGTAACAGTGCTCAGGTAGTGCTCTCTGTGATAAAACATCTTGTTTTAGGTCAAATTACTATTACATCCGGCTGAAGAACCCATCCAAAACTCCTTACCCTGCACCAACATCACTGGGGACCAGGACTTCCTCGACCTTGGATGAGTTTGTATCGAAAACAAAAAGTTTTACAGTTGGGTTTGGGGTTCCAGCCTTGGAAAAGAATGAATGGGAGTGTTAAAAATATGTACAATATTTTAACATCACATTTTGTGCCAGGAAACTTGATTTATTTTACCTTGGGGTATGGTATGAAGACTGTATCAGGATACTGGCCTTCTCCATACCACGTGTACTCGATATTGTGGACTTCAGAGTCATTAAATTGGGCGTACGCCACAAACTTCCCATTTGGTGACCACCACAAAGCAAAACTGGTGGAGAACATCTCCTCTACAGAGAAAACAAATATGCAAGACCACTTAATAATGTTTTTTTGGATCATTTCTGGGTGAACTGTTCAATATGTTAATAACCTCTGTTATGGTTGGCTAACGCCCATCCGTTTCATTAAATATGCATCTCTTACCCTCGTACACCCAGTCAGGAATGCCATTGAGGATCAGGTTGTGGGCTCCATCACTGGTGACCTGCTGGAATGCGGAGTTGGGAGTTTCCTTCACATAGACATTGTACCTCCACACAAATGCCTGCATGGATTAGAAAAAAAAAAAACCATTTATGTTTGCTGGGAATTTGTCTGCAAAGGGTGGAGAACATGGACTAGAAAACACCATATTGTATTAATAATTTGCAGTATTTAAGTAAATGTTTCACTACAAAAAAAGAAGCTTTGTGCGCTAATATCTTTTTCATGCTACAGCACTAATAATTGGGGAGAAATTAGCTTAGGTTAACAGCGTTGCTACTAGTTAGTTACACCAGCATTTGGAACACCAGTACACCGGTATTTGTTAGAAAAATGACCTTGTTACTGGAAAAGCTACACTATTTTAACTATTGTCAAAACTAACTATACTGTTTTAACTATTGTTTTAACTATTGTCTGCTACTTTTAGCTAGCTAGCACCAATGCTATTTAAAAGCACATGCTAGTGAACTAAGTTCTTCATAGACAGAAAGAACAAACTATTTAACCAATGACATGGTATAAACTAGTTAAATGAAGACAATATTGATAAGGTTTTACGACATGTTCATGAACTGATACGATACTCACCAGTTTGTGGCCAGTCGGAGACCATGCTAGGTACTGGATTTCATGTGGGATATCTGTATTTATAAAATCCCTGAAATAAAGAGCAAGTTAGACATCTTCAATGAATTCAAAGTGATCATTGATCAAATTTATGACAGGGTATAGAGATCCATAGTGTGCAGTTTGTTAGCATAAACAGTTACCCAGCTCAACATACCATTTGTTTAAGTAAAAACACTAATAAACAAACCCTTTTTCCAGGTCGTAGATGGAATATGATGCAGTGTATGAGTGTCTCCATAGCTGGTGAAGAAAGCCAACATTAAACATTGGGATATGATTAATAATTGATTACTTATCAAAGCATTTCATTGATTACCTTAGTGTAGTTGCTCAGGAAACAGACATATTTTCGATCGGCTGACACCATGTAATCGTAAGCTGCCACACGGGCCTGATAACATCAAAGAAAGACAACTGCTGTACATTCAAAGAATCAATGCAAATGTGCATTTACATTTAAGCCATTTAGCAGATGATCTTATTGAACTTATAAACAGTTCTAAGAACAGCGCCAAAAGTACATAAGAAGAAAGAAGAACAGCGCCAAAAGTCAAACTGATTTTTTTGGTGCTTCCCTGTGCGAAACTCTCCAGTATGATGCTAGAGTGGTGCTGTAAATCGACCTGACGGAAATCGTTAAGTCTGATTGCTTAGACAGTGTGTGTCATGGTTCACATTCATTCAGTATGTGCCATTCAAATCACATTTCAAAGCACCACTGTGTTTTTATATTTTGAAAAGTGAAGATGTGGTAAACACTGTGATCTAGAAAATGTCTTACAAAAATCTGTTGGTTCACAAATTCACTTTCTGTTCCTGTGGTTGAGTTGATCAGAAGCACTGAGCCCTCTCCTGTCTTGTGAAGATATTCATCATCTGCATGATAAATTGTGCAGAAAGGTAACAATGGTAAAATGTCAATATCCAGTTTACTGACAAAAATGTTCATGGTATTACCATGTTTTTTTGAACATGGTACTATGTAAATACCATAGTATATATGAACTTACAAAAAAGTAATGCAGTATTTTCATTTGATACCATCACTGTACCATGGTACAGACACAGTATACTTTCTGATTGGTTTATATATTTATTTGTATGGGTTATTTTAATCGGTAATTCTGTTATTGCCGTTATCAGGCCCAATCTAATGTTGTGTAAATAATTGTACGCAAATTTTCCCACCAAAACTTAAAGTACCTGAGATCCAGCGCAAGTTGTATGACTTTGTTCTTGCAGTGCCGTTGAAGTAATCTCCTAGAGTAAATGTCCTCTGGGATTCAGTTTTATCCTCTGAGAGAGAGAGACAGTCGGATAGATAGATAGATAGATAGATAGATAGATAGATAGATAGATAGATAGATAGATAGATAGATAGATAGATAGATAGATAGATAGATAGATACATAGATAGATAGATAGATAGATAGATAGATAGATAGATAGATAGACAAGTAGACAGATGATAGATAGACAAGTAGACAGACGATAGATAGATAGACAGATAGAGATAGACAATAGAGGATAGATAGATAGACAAGTAGACAGACGATAGACAAGTAGACAGATGATAGATAGATAGATAGACAGATGATAGATAGATAGATAGATAGATAGAGATAGATAGATAGACAAGAAGACAGACGATAGATAGATATAGACAAGTAGACAGACGATAGACAGACAAGTAGACAGACGATAGATAGAGTTAGATAGATAGACAGACAGATGATAGATAGATATATAGACAGACAGACATAATAGATATACAGATAGACAGACAGATAGATAGACATATAATAGATAGACAGACAGACAGATAGATAGATAGAGATAGACAGACATATGATAGATAGACAGATAGACAGACAGATAGACATAATAGATAGACAGACAGACAGACAGACAGATAGATAGATAGATAGATAGATAGATAGATAGATAGATAGATAGATAGATAGATAGATAGATAGATAGATAGATAGATAGATAGATGTGATTTATTGAGACTTTTCTCAGTGAGTGTGTTGTATAACACACACGTGTGTTTGTGCATTATAAAAGTAAAATCATTATCTGTACAAAGTTCAGATTCAGGGAAGATAATGATAAGAGCTGCCAAGCGTTCAGCCTCTAAAAACACTTGATGTAAGCACTCCTGCAGCCAATCAGCTGTGACATCCCACTAACTATAACATTACTTCATGGAGTGACACTGATAATGAATGACTAACAGTCTGACATTTACAAGTTTAACATCAGAAATATTGATTTCATAAGGCATATTTAAAAAACGTATCTAAACATTTTTACATATAAAATCACCTACCGTTGAGGTAAATGGCTGTTGGAACAGCTATTAAGACAACGGTCACTACCAATCCAAATGCTCCCAGAAGCCACTTTCCAATGTTATTCTAAAACATGACAAAAATAAATAAATCAAATGAAACCCGCTTTAAAAATCATACATATATGCCAACATACACATCACATTATGATAAGTACTCTCCAAATGTGCATTTACGCACAACTCTCTAGAAATTAAAAGCGCACTTTTACAAACTGAGCACACAACATTTGCACTGTTTAACACTTACTGACCATCTTAAGAGTGAAATGTGCGAGTCTTGGTTCAGAATTCCGTTAAATCCAACGCAATTCGGTGTCTCTGTTGCGCACGGACGCTCCTGAGAGTCGAACAGAGCAGGAGTGTTAAATATTACCTCAACTTTGCTTGTTAAGGAAACAATAAAGTGATGACAGATTAAAGTTCGCATTCCTCTAAAACGCGGATCCTTAATCAGTGAGACAGTCATGTAATGCATGTCAGAACTAATGAAGCAGCTGGTATGACGTTTTGTACACTAAAGAAAAAAGTTTCCTGATTCCCTTTCCCTCACAACCTGCCAACAGTGTCCTCAAATATTCATGCAATACAGATTTACATGTGTATAATTAAATGTTCTATATTTGCATGATTAGATGAGCCATGTGAGGATGACTCGTCACCTCATCCGTGATATCCGATTCACGAATCGTTCTTTTGGAACGATTCACATTAATGATTCAGTCGAAACGATTCGCAAAGCGATCATTTAAAATACTGGAAATGATTAATGTTTTTAATTATTAACAGTCGTATTAACGTTCGAAATACTATTCCCTGTTATTCACTTTAAACTGTGTTTTGGAACATGATAGTTTTTCGAGCTAGCATATTTCGTTGACTAGCTACCACGGACCAAATAAAAAGAAAAACAACAACTTTACCATCTGGTAACTGGATTGTTACTGGTCCAACATGTTCTACAAACAATTATTTTACAAACGTAAAATGAGAAGGACTTCTGTTGACACATTTGAGCGATGACTGCCTCATGAATCGATCTTCTGATTCGCTAAATGAATCGGACTCCTTTCATCTAGGGAGGACAGAAAACGGTTCGTAAATGAATCTATTAGTTTATTAATCGAAGCTTTGAAATGCATTAGAGGCTATAGTACTTAGCAATGTTTAATAATAATATTAATAAATAGTAGGCCCAGGGCAATCACATTTCACACAATATTTTATAAACCATCAGCACAGAATGGAAGATTTTTCTGACCTAAAAATAGTGTAATTTTCTCCACATGAACCATATGTAACCTTACAGAAAGCCGGGATTCCCTCACACACACTGTAACGGTCTGTTTTCTGACAGTTTTACAGCAGAGCCTATATTTGCCTCTCAGACCATAACATTTATGATGGTCATTGATAGAGCAAATAATAAATAATGTGAGGCGCACTTCCTCCTTGAGTTGTTTCAAAGGAGATGAAGCGTGTGTTTGACCTCACTGCTACAGTCCACATGCCCCATGATGATATCAAATTCCCTGATTCAATTTGATAAGGATTTGATAACACAAATACTATATCAAAAACATTTGAACTTAATTAATTAAATCTTCAAAAGCTGTTCTAAAAATCATGTAAGCCACACTGGAAATTAGATATCGCATATGTTTCTACTTTGTATAAACAATTTGATTGCCAAAATGGACTTCCTCACACATAAGACATGTATCCCCAAATATGATTAAGAAATATGACGAACACTTTGCTATTTTTGGCATAAAGCTCCATGTACTGCATTGATTTTCCATTCCTCTGTCGTTTCTGTGTTCTTTGAAAGAGTGTCAGAGAATGTATTTATTTATTTTGGTGTCCAAGCGCTGCCTTTGGGTGTGGTGTTCAATGTTTCATAACTGTGGATTGCAGTCGTGCACTGTGTAGTTGTGGTTTGTCCAGAGTCAATGACTGTTTACGGTGATGCTACTTCATTAAAAGCCACAGAGGAAAGAACAACTAGGAGGGAGCCTCAGGGAAATTCTCTGACAGGAATTTCCTGGCAATTTGTTGTATCTAAAGAGCTTATACATATACATTTACATTATGCATTTGACAGATTCTTTAATTCAAAATAATTTTTCACTTCCCAGCGAACAAAAATATGTTCTAAGAGAGTTTTGCTAATGTTCCCATTAAGTTAATAAACATTATGTTCTTAAAACATCCAAATGTTTCTTTCAATGTCATGGCTACGTTGTATGAATATGTGCAACACATTCATATGATCTGCTTATGCCCCATTGATGATTAGCTTTAGGGGTGGAGCTTAATGTTAACTTTTTTCTAAAATTTGTACATTTTCATAAAAATAACATTGCATGAATTCATTCTAAATCTCCACATTGTAAAAAAGTTCAAGTCGAAATGACACGGAAGTTGCGATAGTCTATTCTTCCCTATTGTGACGCAAGTGAAAGTGGGCTTGATTTTGTCTATTCGGATTTGATTGGATGGTTGTGGTTTGCTATTGATCGATCTTATTTAGTGACAGGTTGTCCAGGCCTCGCACCAGTAAAGGTGTCATCAGAGAAGAGAGGGGAAGTTATTTTGATTTCCTGCAGCTCAGTGGTTAGAGCATGGCACTAGCAATGCCAAGGTCATGGGTTCGATCCCAGGGATTGCACATACTCGGATACAAATGTATAGGATAATGCAATGTAAGTCGCTTTGGATAAAAGCGTCTGCCAAATGCATAAATGTAAATGGGTGGTTGACTACGATTTCACTTTAGTTAGTGTGTAATGTTGTTGTTTGAGCATAAACAACATCTGCAAAGTTACGACGCTCAAAGTTCAATGGAAAGGGAGATATTTTCTTTTTACAGAAATCGCTTTTTAAGGACAACAACAAACGGTTGGTAGGAACTACAATGAGCTTCTTCCGGGGTTGGTGATATCACTAACCCTAAAATGTACATAAACCCTGCCCCCCGGGAACACGCAACAAAGGGGGCGAGGCCATGTTGGGCTGCTTTAGAGAAGAGCAAGAGTTGTTATAGGAGAGCGTTGTTACCATGCCATCATTTTACGCCGGACTGCTTACAATTCAGCGCTGGATTTGAACAAAAGATGCACATGCTTGTCGATGAGTTGAATCAACCCCACAGCAGCTACATCAATTTATCCACTAACCGTTCAGTAACATCCAGATGCATTCTAAAAGTTGTAACTTCTTCCTGAAGACCCCGATATACTTCAAACAAAGTTCTTTTTTGTTCTTCGTTTACGGGTAAAACGAAGTTCGAAATGCGTGAGCAGCGATATACTATAATCGAACATCTGACGCCGCCCACACTGCTGAGAGCGACGGTTAGATGAATATGTAAATACTTGCTGTACACTTTCTTCTCAATAACAAAATAAACAAAAATGAAATGAAAAACCAGCAAGCATTTTTTTTATAGAAAGCATAAAAAAAGCATCTGATCATAACATGGGTATGTTAGCACGAGCTCTGCAAATTGGCACTCCAGTCACGTCACGTTTATTTATATAGCATATAGAATAGATCATTATTCAATAGATTGCTTAAAAGCAAGCAGCTTTACAGTATCAAACACGAAAAACAGTGTCAGTGCCTCATTTCATCAGAAGCACAACTTCATTTTGTAAGCGGCTATCCAGTGTGTTCATCTTTTTTTACCTGCGGAGATCTTACCTCAACGAACTCAACAGATCAAATGAGTCAGAGAAGACTTTCACGCGAATGAAGGCGGAGCCTCAGCGCACACCCCCTATTACGTTATCATCACAAACTAATTGTGGCATGAAGGTGTTTTGCTGCTGGAGCGAACTTTTCATGAAAGTTTGCTTTGGCAAGCCGTTTCGAACTTCCAAAAAGAACACAAAATGAACTTCGTTTTGTCCTGATTTTGTTCGAAATGACGTCACATCAGTTCGTTCTTCGATTTCGTTTGAAGTATATCGGGGCCTCGAGTCTCTCCGTCAGTGTCCGACTGCGTGAGATTCTCTAGCTTTGTTGTTGTTGAGCGACCGAAGCGTGAGCTGTTAAAGCTCCGCCCTCTTCTGGAAAGCGGCCGGGAGCAGCAGCTCATTTGCATTTAAGGGGACACACACAAAAACAGCATGTTTTTGCTCACACCCAAATAGGGGCAAATTTGACAAGCTATAATAAATTATCTGTGGGGTATTTTGAGCTGAAACTTGACAGACACATTCTTTGGACACCACATATTACATCTTGTGAAAAGGGGCATAATAGGACCCCTTTCAAGATTATGAGGACACATGAATTTAAAAACGATGTGCACGGATAAATCATTTAAAATAAACTGCAGTAGTCCTTAAAAATAAGAAGTGTCAATATTGATTTAAGAGTGACTAAGTTTTCTCATGAGATTGCGATGGAAAACCTGCTGCATTTTATCATCTATCAAAATGAAAGCAACTAAAATAATTTAGTGAATTCAATATCAAGGGTTGAAATCAAAGTGACTGTTAATGATGAAAGCACATTCAGTTTTTTCCACATTCAACAGAATTCAAGATAATATAAGATAACATAAGATTACTAAGGACAATGTGCTCTTTTCCACTGTCAAGGGCTGTAAAACATGACAGAGATTTCACAAAAGATTTTTACTGTATAGAAGTGAAAGGTCACATCCATGTGTTCAAGACAGGCGCTTACTGTAATTACAGTGCTAATTTTGCTATTAACGAGTCTCAGTACCAGTATGACTTCAGTTTTGACCAATCAGGGCTAGACGTTCTGATGCCACTGACGTCATAGAAAGGCTCCTGCAATAAAGGGTCCGACAATATGTGATGTCACAGAAAACAGCAGGAAACAGTAAAAGGCTGTGGGACATTTTCAGCCTGTTTACAACCATTCTCGGAAATAGATCTTTAAATTTGTGCCACAAATAAACTGTGGCAATGATTTGGAAAAAAAAAGCTAATTGTGACATTTTACAAAATATCTTACATTTGCGACTTAGAAAGCTGGAGGAAACTTCAAAGTATGTTTTCTTCCGTATCGGCGGATCTTCAGAAATCATTTAACAGCAGACAACAAGGGTTTAAAAGCCTGTTAAAAGCTCAACAAATATCATAGTGTCTTCTTTATTGACTGCACTCAGGTGGAACTATCTGTCTCATCTGCCACAAAGCGGACTTCCTCTGCAAACAAATACACACACACTCACTTAAATTCGATCCGGCCTAATGCAGCATGGGCCGCGGCGCATTAAAACATCCTCTTACAGGTGTGGCACGTACAAAATTGTGTCGCTTTTTAACAGGTGATGTGCGTTAACAACATTCTAGCGGCATCAGGAACAATGTCACAATGCTTTGTGACGCTTTGCATCCAGTAATGACTTATAAAAAAATAAAAACAAAAACATTGTTATTCCGTGACACAATAATGAATCATAGCACTTACGAGTCTGCAAGAGCACAGTTATACTTCGGAAACATAAAAGACACCTGCAACAGCAGAGTTGCAAATCTTTTTAAAATTCTCAAATTATTGAATAGTTTGAAATATCCCAGAGCATGAAGACTGGGAAAGTCTTTTCTGGAGTTTTTGATTCACTTGACAGGATGTGGGTTATCTGTTATAAAACTGGAAACATGTTTATCCAAGATAAGGGTCAGTTTGATGATAAGTATCTGGGGTTTAATGCATCAAAAGTGTAGCTAACATAAAACTAGGTTTGGCCCTCTATGTCCTAAACCATCATAACAAATTACTGTTGCCGAGTTTGAATATTCACAAACATTATTTTAACAAATGTTTGCATGGTATTTGTTTAAGCATCAGATTACATTTTAGGACTAATTTATGCAGAAAACCATCATTAAAAGTAGGGTTCACAGACTTCTTCCTGCAACTGTATTTGATTCATTTAATATTATTACTAAAATATAATAATAATTATTATTATCTCATATTTAAATTATATATTTATATATACATTTAAATTGTTAATGATAATAATAGTAATAATAATGATAA